>BMAC01000176.1:1077004-1120898 GCA_014905375.1 Phtheirospermum japonicum
TGCTAATCAGTGCTTTTACTTAGAAATCTTGGGTACAGTTGTGTACAGCTTCGTCTTTGACAGAAAAGTGAGGCTGGATTTATCAGAACCTGGATAGAAACTGAAGTTGCCTGAGAAGGGGGCTCAGTGTTTCCATTAGTTTTTCCACAAGGATGGTTGTGAATGCCTTCGTATGTTGTCACGACGACGTTGGTGTCCTTTGAGAGCCTCTGGATCTGTTTCTTCACATTGCATGTGTGAGTGCGTGCAACGGTAATAGCTCCTTATTTGACAAAGAGGAAAGTAAGGTATATAATATGGCCAATGAGAATTTTTTTTTGTTCAAACTTAAAGAAAATACTTTCATTAATTTGAGATGAAATTCATACTTAAAAGAATTATGCATTATTGGTAAAACTCTGAGTTTGCTCTAATTACAAACACACACACACACACACACACCAAAAAATTATCTTTTAAAACTACATTACAAATATCGACTTCATGCATGTACTTACCTTACAAACACCTCCTCCTGATGATACACTTTTGTAATTTAAAAACAAAGATCACTGGAATTTTTTGTAATTAGGCTAAACCACAGGAGTACTTTTTGTAATTAACCTTAATTGTGATGTAAATTATAATGTAATTAGGCCATTGTCTGGTTTTTTGCGGAAAAGTAATGTAATTATTCAAATTGAAATGAACTCAGTTATAACTAAGCCTGTAGCCACATTTTATGTATTTGCACATATTATCCATCACAGTATTCTAAGAGTACATTGTCGAGCATTTCAGATTTCAGAGATGAAAGGTTCATGTACACAAGATCTTACCTATAATTTACTGACAACCCAGAAAAAAAAAAGAAAAAAGAAAGAAAGAATGAAAAAGAAGGAAAAACCAACTTTTGAGAAAATAAAAGATTGCCAAAATTGAGAAACATACGGGGTCCGCTCTGGTTTAGCTCCTTTTTATCCGCACATTTGTTGTCGCTCAAGAACAACAAACAGAAACTTCTGGAGACATCTAATCAGAAAAATTTAGTGTCGTTTTGCGGATGCTTACAGCTGGAAGGTGCCTAACTCCAGGGAATGCTGTGAGAGCTTTACTTTTCTATCCCCAACCCACTCGAGCCTATAAGAGAGGTCAAGATTGTGAATCAGGAGCTTTAACCTCTCCATTTCAGTCGAAGCTTTGTTGTTCCCCTGCAACATAAACGAACAGACACAAGATCGAAACAGGTTCTTTAGACGAACTTTGTCGAAATGACGTGCTCAAGCAACAGCATACAATAAAATATGTTCAAGTAAAATGAGAGGTTCCCGATTAACTTTGAAATATGACGGGAAAATATATGTACAATTTAATAAACACGAATCAATGAAATAAAACTTCATTATAGATTTCTAATTGAATATAGTTTTTTGTTTTGTGATTTACCTCAAATACATTATCAATCTGAGGTTTTCTAAAGAGGAAATGTTTAAACTGAATTATAATTTGTTGTGCTTCTTTATCGCGCTAGATTCTCTCTTTATTATTCTCTTTTAATAAGAAAGAAAGAAAGAAAAATGGGAACCACTATGATATCTCTTTAGGCTCTGAGTAATGAAAGAATTAAAAAAAAAATTGAAAAATACATGAAATGTTACCGGTGAATTGGCTTGACCATCATCATGCAATACATTAGCCATTATGCTGGACCTAGTATAAGTGGGTGAAAATCCCTCCCAGGGGGGAACGAATATCACCTTGGTGCACTGAACCGGAACAAGACTTCGGCTAAGTTTCTCCCACCACACAGATCCCAATGACCACCATCTAATCATCAACCCATTCTCTGAAAAAGCAACTATCCCCTGCAGAAAAAATTAATAAATGAACAATGGATAAGATGGGGGAGCGGAGTTACAAATATTATAAAGATAAAAATAAAACCTTATAATCACTCATGAATGTCAAGTGATAAGGAATGCATCTTAAAATGTAGAAATTCCACAAGGACGAGGAAAAAACTTGATATTATACCTTTTCAAATCTTTAAAAAAAAATATATATATATATATACGACTACCAGAGTGAGCTGGCTGCCAAAATCGATTTCGAGATAAGATCTTCACTTTGGAGAGTTTTAATTCACAGCCAGAGAATTAAGGACTAACAAAAAAAAAATTTACAATAGGTGGGATTGTCAGACGTACCTCTCCATCTGGTGAGAAGCTTAGAGCAGATATTGCAGTAGTCATGGCCTTTTCAAAGGTTCCTCCAAGTAAATTTGGAAGTCCAGGAGGTCCACTGGCATCCAATACCTTTATCTTGATCATGCTACAGTGAAAATGGTGAACAGAATTGTGAAGACAATTTTAGAAGGCTAAAATGTAGAATTCATCCATTAATTTTTTTGACTTGGCAAAAATGCTCCACTAAATACAAGGGTGGAAAATTTAGTCCACTAATTAAATTTTTGTCGCACAATTAGTCCAATTTTGGGGATTTTGACAAAAACCCCGCCGGTCAAAATTCAGAGGGTGACAAATTTAGTCCACCAATTAAATTTTTGTTACATATTTAGTCCAATATTTGGGGTCACGTGTGTGTCATGCAATTTTCTGACAATAATTTCAATTTTGGGTGGAAGTTGGACTAAATTTGCGACAAAAATTTAGTTGGTGGACTAAATTTGCCACCCTTGTATTTAGTGGACTATTTTTGCCGAGTCCAAAAAGTTAATGGACGAATTTTATATTTTAGCCATTTTAGAAGCATAATGCACATCGCCAGGTGCAAACACTGATTTAAAGAATTTAAATTATAACCTCCACTTCACTCTAGCATTTTCCTTGAAATATGATCAATTCAAACCAATAGTACTATAAAGGGCAGTTTGAAATTGCAATTGTGATAATTCATTACCTTTGCATGTCATACACCCGAACAATAGCACTACTAATCTCTCCAATTGCATCCCCAACTGCCAGTCGGGTTGATGTGTCATTTAGGGCTGTCATAGGAAATACACGTACTACTTCTTTCAATGCCGTCATAGAACTTTGCAGGCAACTTCTGCGCATGGTTGAGTTACCGGGATCCATTGTCTGTAGTATAAAAATGGCAACCTGAAAACCTGTCTAGATGTTAGGACGGTAAAAATCACTGTGCCTCACTCCTTGGAACCATAACCATATACTGCATTTGGAACCTTAAAATAAGATGTTGCAAGTGGTCACTAGTGACAGTTGGTATAAAGAATGATTTAATTAGAAGAAACCTCAATTTCATTGCAAATCATCATAAATTACATATATAATGATTTTTCCCTAGTCAACATTATCGTTTGTACAATCATCTTCTTAGGTGCCCAGAAAAAAAAATGAAAAAGAAGAGAGTAAACATAAGTTTAAATCACAACAAAATTTAATATAAACACCAACAAAGCGTGATAGCTTCTATTTTTTTCACCCAAAAACTCAAGGCTGAAAACTCATAACAAGTCAAAATGCACATCAGTGCAACTTTTCCTCCCTTCTAACTTTGACTAAAGTTATTTTATGCAATTAAAATTATTGAATATTAACCGAACATATGTCACAGAGTTATTGGAACTTTATTCTCGATTGAGCAAGTATAGTGAATTTTCCTTGCAAGAAAATTTCAAGATTCTCTAACATTAGAAATTTAAACATGTCGGCAGCAAATCGTAATATCGTTTCTACACACCTTGTCAAGATACGGAGCTAAGTTTCTTGGAGAGCCACGAACAACCCTAATCAAAGTCATGAGGGCCACTACATGAACCGGCGAATCAGATGCGGTTGACCAGATTTGACTTTCTATCACATGCAGATATCCCGGTATGTCAGCCATCGCTAAGCTCGGAAGAAGAATCCCAACCAGCGTCTCCCGGATATTAACTGATGCAACAGAATTTTGCGAATATGAATTGGTCGAATTACCACTGACACACTCCACTTGAAAGAATATGTCCCCTATAAGACGAGGTATTTCAGAACCAATGCACGCCTTCCATGTACTCTCCATACCTTCGGCTAAAATCTCTGCTGCTGCTGCACTATACTTTTCGTTCATGGCCATGACTAATTTTAGCAGTGAATGAACCACCACTGTAGAAAGTCTCCGTTTGACGAGGCTAGGATACCAGACGGACAACGCAGCAGCAACGATTATTTGAGAAGTCATTGCGTCCTGAGTTGTTCCACCGACACAGGAAATCCAATCTTGCACTTCGTATGATTCCAACCATGATGTAATTTCTGAATCGGACTCGATAAAGTCACCTTCGGTCTCCGTTTCGCCGTCGGATATGGGATTTGCAGCAGTTGTGGCCACATGATCTTTCTCCGATTTTCCATAAGGATGTGTCTGAAGATTTTCATGGTGATTGGATTTTGTACGGAACAGTGGAAGGGGAATTGCCCGCGAAGCAGCACAGTGAAATAAAGAGCGAGCGGCCATTTTCACATGTTCGAACTCGTTCTGCCAAAAGCTTACCAAGAGCTGCGGAACAAAGAAACAAGACAATCATGACAATGATTATGCAGAAGAGTTTTTGGGGAGAAGAGGGGTAGGCTTCCCATGCATGCCCCCTAACTGATCCATCTCCAGCCACTCCAGAGTAGGTAGAGAAGGGTATGGGGGGAAAAGAAATGACTCGAGAAGATACATGTTATTGGTGGAGACTTGCTCGAGAAAAAAAAAATATTGATCCTCAGAGAAGCACGTATATAGAATATTTCTTAAAGTGAGGCTACAAAAGGAAAGTATTTCTTACTACACAATGAAACCTTAATCTCTCGTGTCTCGCACTATATTTATGCCAACCATAAGCATATAAAGCTACAATCTAAACAGAAAAGGCCTACTAGTTCAAAATCAAACCAAAAATAACTCCATTTCCTTAGGTTGAAAACATAAGCCTTTAAGAATAGAATAGCGTAGTGCGTGCCTATTAAATTTAGCATTACGAACTATGTGTAAAACAATCAAATATCTTTTTTTTCCGCTACCAAGTATAATTCTGAGGATAATGTCATGAGTTAATAACAATTAAGATGGCTCATAACTCATAAGACGTGAAAGCAATTCAATTAAAAAGAACAGTTGTTTCCAATCATAATAAACAAAATGTCAAGTAACAAACAAAATCCATCCAAGTAATTTATATAGTATTTTACCTGGAGCAGAGGAGGTTTTATGTCTGAGATTTTCTCAGCAAATTTCCGCATATAAAATGCCGCTAAAGCACTGCAGGTGACAGAATTTATATTAATGACCCTGAAATCAGCAGCAACAAACCATATGCATTTTGTGACTGAAAAGTTCAGGTAACTAGCTAGCTTCACATGTCTCAACATTACTATTACAAGTTAGCCTCACATTAGTTTTGCTGATAAATTATAATAATATGTGATGCTTAAGTAAGCATCAATTTATACAGTTACAAAACCAAAAAAGAACAAAGCGAGCTGCATAACACGTGCATTGAGGTGCCAGTACATTATAATGAGGGAGAGTTTATATAACGAAGGAAATTCCGATATTCTAAACAAGTATAGTTTAGAAATTGTCTTACCTGCTGGCTGAAGAATAAGAATGAGATAAGCTGATTAAATGCTGGGCAAGGGACACCATTGTTAAAGATCTCAAGGCAGAATACTCAGACGAAGATCTCCAGAGCTGTAATGTTAACATTTATATATGTTTAGACACAAACTGAGTCAGAGACATGAAATCATATAACATGCATTCTCTAAAGTACCTCAAGAGTCGAACTAGAACCTGGAAACGTCAGAGTCATTGAGCCCCTGTCTCCCAATATACCAGACGATACAAGAAAAGAATCAGGTCGTTTGAGCTTCATTTCAGTTACTAGCAAGTCATCAAGCTCCTTATCGACATTCCACAAGTGCAGAAAAGACAAGCTGAACTGAAGTAAGCATCCTTCGAGTGAGTAAACCCATTCATGTTGTCCTAACGTAACGTCAGAGGATTCAATGTGACCACTGTCTTCAGACAGCTCATTCGTAGAACGAAGAGACATCAATGAATTAAGATCAAAACACAAAGTCGAAAGCCCAGGAAAAGGGCAAGAACTTTTAATCGGGTGCTTGTCGCTTTGAAAGGACACTGATTTCGCACCAGTTCCTTTCATAGCATGTAATGAATCAGGTGCTTTTGGTTCATTTTTCGTCAGCTCAATCACCGGAAAAACTAAAGATGACGCCGATGTATTTCCATTCATCAGATTGCCCGACAAAGCACTTTCATTGGTGGATTTAAGGAAATGATCAAGCATCGAGTGCGCAGCAGCTCCACGAAGAACCCGCTCACGGGCACCTGTCTTGACGTCCCAAATGTACAGAATATCAAGCGCATCCGCTTTTTCCGAACGGTTCGGACACAAACATGCTATGTAATTTCTCAAACCATCCCACAGGACTTTGGCAGGAAAGTACAGGTGTCCAGGAAACAATCTCTCCACCCTCATAGTCTGAAGCGAAACAAGGGCAACGCACGAGTCGTCTCCAACAGTTAAAAAACAATCACTCCATGGGTAATCACTTGGGCATGGGGGGAGAATAATTTGACGTACTGGAGCTACATGTTGGTGCAACACCATAATCGGTTTACCCGAGTCGAGATCCCACACTCGAACTGTACAATCCATGCTACCTGACAGCAAAACTTGTTTTAAACTACATTCTCCGGAACTACTCACCATTTGATGTGAAGCTAAACATAACACTGCTCCGTCGTGCCCAGACAGATGACGTTTTTGCCCTTGTGGATCTATAATTGAACCCGATGCTGTAAAGAACTTGTGAAACATAACAATTTCAATATCGCCATTGAAAAAGCCATAAACAATGGCATAAGGTGCAAGGTGATTTTCCGATATAACCATTGAAGATGATACTAGGTGGTTTAGGCCCTCATCTGTGGGCAAAAAGGAGCCCGTATCCCAATCATCAAGAAGATTACCTTGCCCAATCATTTCACACTGAGGCACAAGCCAGACAGTAACATGAGGTCTCCATAACTTATGTTCCTTGGCAGAAAAGCAAATAGACTCAATGCGAAGCAGATACTTATCCAATTGTACAAAAAAAAATGACAGTCTCACATCAGACGGATGCGATACAGCTGGGATAACAGATAGAGGATCGAACTTGAATATACCGCTTGAATAATATATCTTGTATATAACACCTCTACCTCTGTTATTCCACACTACGAATTCTCTTACAAAACCATCGTTCGGGATACTAGCATTATCTCCAATAAATATGCCACCCACTACGTTTAACCCGCCTTCAGAACAAAGCTGATCGTTCGAAAAATATATCTTGCCGAAAAAAGCCCCATTGTCTGCTTGTCTAAATGTGCAGTACGTTCGATGCACAAGGGCCACAACATACCCACAGTCTGCAACGGACACTAATGATCCCTTCTCTTTCAAATCGTCTGCCCAATCCATCACTTCTGAAATCGAGAAATCTTTTGGTACAACATGCACATTTACCCCTTTTGGATCAGTAGGCTCCTTCACTATTGGCAAATATAATACCTTACCAAAAGAATCAATAATCAACACACATTGTTTCTCCATCTCTTCTGAAGGCAAAACTACAGTAATGGACTTCAAAGGTCCAAGAGATAAATTCCCATGGAAAACTGTGTGGACTATTGTAAGAGTAAAACTGTCAACGATTACAACTGTACACTTCAAAGGATCGGGGCTTTGTAATTCTCTATCCGCTAAAGACTCTTGTTCTTGGCTAACGAAGCAACAGGTAACGCATACGTACCTAATATTATTGGGTAATGGCCTGATCATGACCGGACTGCCCACCCAAGGAGGGAGTTTCCTTCTTCGTCTACAGTGTCCACTTGTTCGACTCCAAACGCACAATACACCGTCACTGCAAGCACTTATTAGTGAACCGTTGTTAATTGAAGTAGGTTCCACACTAGTCGAATTAGTTAACTTTCCATTTTCGGATGCCTCAAATGGAAAGCAAATGCCTAGGTCAGCTATTGGAGCAGCGTGACCACACAACATCGCTACTGGTTTCATTTCCTGATAAATAAGCACGCATTATGATAATGATAAGTGGCTATTATAATATAAAATTAAAAACTAAGGTTATTCTAGTGGCTAAAAAATCACTCACTAATAAATATAGGTAGGGAGATTCATTTGTTCAAGAATGTCTTACAATGAAACAGAAAATTAAACAAGTCTTTAAATCTATGACAAATACCCCAAAACTATTTTCTACTAAACCTGAAGGTTGAGAGGGGAACAGAAGATGTAATGTTCTCAATTATTATATCAATTTGAAGAAATCACTAATTATGTTTTCAAGGCCTCAATTTCATCATCCTATATAGATCAAAAACGTTAACCAGAACCTAAAACATAATAGTAGTCTCTACTTCTCCTTCCCTTTCAACTACATATCCCTATCCTGAGGCCTGAGCAGCATATTCTCAGCAAGTGATCAGCCAAATCAACAGGCGAAAATTTTCAACGAAGATCAAAGTCAATTTAATGAAGGAAACAAAAAAAAGGCTTAAACTGCACAAAGTTATACATATTCCAGAAACCGAAAACACATCAAATTAAGTCAATAACACGGCAATCAAACGCATTCATACGATTAAAACAATAAGAAATGTATGTGCGAGTGAACAAAAACTAAACTGATTTGCCAATTATCCCCATCTGGAATTCTTTAAAAAAAAACATGAACAGGCAATTACTGAAACTTCACCATTACCGTTTTTTCGGAAGAGGAAATGAGGTTCCAACAGATGATGGAGCCATCGGATCCGCCGGTGTAAAGCGTGGGCGGTTCGTGGAGAGCTGCGACTGCGGTGACTCGGTGCGCCGGTGGTGAACCGGACCATATGCAGGCCAACGATCTACACTTCATCGGCTATACAATATGTGGACCGGTCCAGGCCGGTCGGTTATAACCTTGAAGGTTTTGTTTGGGATCAATAATTTTCTCGGTTAGGTGCTGAGAGTTTTTGAAGCGGAAGTTGATGAACTTCAAACTCCTAAACTGGAAAAGAGTTCGTTTATTCAGCAATTTATGCCTCCCTAGTCCTTATGCGCTTTAGCTTTTTGGAATATAATCTAAATTAGGGCTAAAATTAATTAAAACAAAAACTTAAATTAAATCAATAATCTCTATTAAAAATAGATTTCAACTCCATTTTCTGAGTTTATCAGACTTACTGTTTTACATCGAAATTGGACCATATATAATCCTGAGTCATTTTTCTCTTATATAGGACAGCAAAACGAGTCCACTTGTATATCCCACGTGCATTTAGATTTAATGATCGATAAGTTCCAATACCATACTTTTTAACAAAAATGTAGTATAGTTTATGGTAATATATTACATCTTATCTAAGCATTTTCATTAAACAAAATATAATTGTTTAACAGAAATATGTGCATTTGATGTAACTAATTCATGTTGTTGTAAAATTTAGTGGTATTTCAGCACGACCCTACTTTTTAAGTGTTTTATTGTAATAATATAAATAAAAGTAGTTGAAAATAAATAAAAGTTGAAAAACTCAAATGTAAAGTATTTCGAAAAATGATTTCAAAATTGAATTTTGTTAGAATGACATAATATCCATATATGTGTGCGTAGTTAGGGAGAGATGGCAATTTTGGATTATAATAAAAATTCAAAAACAAATTTGTCAAAAATAAACTTATGGTTAATGCAACAATTAGAAACACCACACTTTCAGAATTTAATTAAATTAAGCAGAAACAAAATTTAGTGTTTGCAAACTATAAAAAATATTTGTTTGCTAAATGTTGAGAATCATTTGTTCAATAATGTTTGCAGGCAGTCCCTTGACTACTTGTCTACTATTTATTCATGAGAAGAAACACCTTTTTAACAAATTTAAATGACCACTCAAATATCTGGAACATGGCTAATTGGCATGTATAGCTAAATACCGGAAAGAGATAAAGTTTTAAGAATCCCTGCAAGCCCTAAGAACTGCGCCTAAATCTTTTTACAGCGGTGTTAATTACAGAGGCATCATAAATTTCTGGTAACCCGTTCCAAAACCAACACCAACGCCTAAAGAGTACAAAATGCAAGGCTCGAAAACATACAACACTCGGTTGATGTACAAAAAACTGCTGCTAGAGGCAAAAATGAACCATTCTGTATCTCATTGCATCCCAGATGATCCGTTTGGAAAATTACCCGAGCCCCCGGGTAAGTTACCCGGTCTTGCAGACGGGTAATTTAACGGTTGCTGGTTAGGTTGGTTTTGACTAAAGAAACGGTTATAAGCATCAGCATAAGCCTGCCCAGATAGGGCCCCACGCATTCTGCCTACGGGGCGCCAGTTCTGGTCATAATCATCGGTCGACAGCAACGGTGGCGAAACAACTCTAGTATTGTTACGCTGATCTGTCATCGAGGGCGTGACATACATACTAGGGTTCACCCGGTATGAGGGTGCGGCGGTTCTTGGTGTATCGATGGCCATCTGCATAGTTGTGTTAGTGGGCGAAACTTGTGGTTGGGTCTGTAAGAAATTTGCGGATGAGGGTTGACTTGTTGTCGTGCCAGGCAACTGGAGGTTAGACATCTGCTGAACTGACCGTTGGCGCTCTAGAGCTCTCTGGATGTCTTGGACCTGATTTGGGACCGGAAGGCCAATGATCTGCTGCGTGGGTCGAACGGAGGGGAATGATGAGTTTTCCTGCTAACGATTATCACTTTGAGGAGTCGGAGGAATATATGGGAATGCATGAGCATGGATGTATGCGTGTACAAATAGAATAATGAGGGGCGATGGGTGTAACAAAAAAAAAATAGGGTTAGGTACAAAAGGTACCATTGAGGTTTGACCTAATTACTAAAAAGCCAGCTAACTTTCAAAATTACAAAAATACCCTTGGGATTTTATTTTGTCTTACATTTACCCCCCTTCATAAGCAAGAACTTTTCCAAGATCCTCCGCATTTATAAAAATATTACAGTTAGCCCCTTAGTTTTACCAATGAATCAAACCTCAAGGGTTGTAATTTTGGAAGTTAGTTGGGTTTTTTTGTGATTAGGTCAAACCTCAAGGGTACCTTTTGTAAGAATCCAATAAAATAAGGAATAATTTACAGAAAATACCGCTATGGTTTTAATTAAAAATGCGCCTTCAAGTGTTGTAAACACTCCATTGAGGTTTCTGATTTTCCCTAACAAATACCCTCTCCTGAGGGTGCAATTTTTAACTTAGAAAAAAATGTCAAAGGGTATTTTGTAAGTTAGAGGAATAACTGGGATTGTTTTTCTTGCAATCAGGCTAAACTTCATGAGTAAGTTTTTTAACTAAACACTAAAATAATACCATAGATTCAAAAAAGTGAGAACGATAAAAACAAAATGAAGACGGTTAAAAGTAGAAAAACGAAGCACCCAAGTAGCAAATAGTAATCTGCGCGCACGCGCACGCACACACACCAAAAAAAGGCTCACCTGTATAACAGAGTACTGTTGCGGTGGAGATGAGGACATATGTGTCCGAAGAGCTGCTGACCTGGACATTACAGGTGCAGCAGCAGGTGAGACTTGCGTATTAGCAGCTAAATGGCCTCTAAACCTTTGCTGAAGGACAGAACTTGAAGCCGGAGCAGGGAGAGCCTGAACTGCGGTTGGTACTCTAGTTACATTCCTGGGAAAAACAGGGCACATACCGTACTCGGCCGTGAAATTCGAATTCCCAAATTGATACTGCTGCAATTGATTTGTGTTCTGCAAAGACGTTGGTTCCCTTTGTGAACCAGGGTTGGTATAATTATTATTATTATTATTATTATTATTATTATTATTATTATTATTATTATTATTATTATTATTATTATTATTATTATTATTATTATTATTATCATTATTGTTGTTGTTGCTGCCGCTGCTGCCATTAAAATCCTGAACTTGTCTGTTAGTAGTATAGGGATTAATAAAAACTTGAATGGGTGCTATCTCTTCATTCTCCTGAATAAAGGGTGACACATAAACTCCAGACCAAAAGTCATCCTCGACGTGATTGTTTCTTTGATTAGCATTATTATCTGTGCTGCCGGTATGAGTCTCGACTGGGACAGTCTGAGCCGTAAATTGATTTTTAGAGACATTTATGGGGAATTTTCTGTCTTCAGTTTCGTTGGTGGTAATAAAATCCATTACGTCATCTGTCTGAGTAAGATCCAGCAAAGTTTCAGGTTGTGGAGACTCGCATTTATCCTCGTGCTTCTGAATAGCATCGTCACTGCCTGTGGCGGGATTCCATGATCCGTCTGGGTATATGGTTATGTCAGCCACGTTTGCTTCGGCCTTTTTCAAGACCTGAAGAAAATTTACCTTCAATGTTACATATTGTACCAACTCAAGCTCTAAATGTATATATACGTAAATATTACGGTTGATTACAAAAGGTACCCTTGAGGTTTGAACTAATAACAAAAAGTACCCCTGAGATTTTATTGTCTTACATTCACCCCCTTCATAAGCAAAAAGTATTTCAAAAAAAAAAAAAAACATTTATAAAAATATTACAGTAAGCCCCATAATTTTAGCACTAAATAAAACCTTGGGGTAATTTTGAAAGTTAGATGGGTTATTTAATTAGGTCAAACCTCAAGGGTAATTTTTGTAATTTACCGTAAATATTAAGCTACTTGCCTTGACCAATTTTTGATCAATGCGGAGGTCGGTGAAGCAAACGTTTTGATTGCAATGTGGGCATCGCCAAAAGGGTCGTCTTGAATTTATGCCCACATAATTGTCAAAATCAAAGCACTGAATATAAAAAAGGAAATGTAAGGTGCCCTCTAGAATGGAATTAAATGTCAAATTTCTCAATGCATAAGAAGGATCGACGATTTAAAACTTGACACATAGTTGTACATTTGGAGAAAAAATTAACTTAGCTAAGCCGGGGACAATTTGATTAGAAAGAACTCTAACTTTTACCTTCGACTAACACAACATAATTGCAATTACCTGGATGTGCTTGCACGAATGTCCTTTGACAGGAGTTCTAACACGCGTGAAGCTGTTCAAGATTAAATATTATACAAACAAATAAGACATGCAGTTACCTGGTAGGGCAATTTAGCACATGCAAGATGAAGTAACATGGAATCTTGCTAAACAAGTAAAAAAATGTTACCTGATAGGGCAATTTAGTGATATCCGTGATGGGCCCTCAATCAATTCAGAATCTACAGCAAAATAGAACAAGTTTGTAAATAAATAAGGTTAATTACAGCAGTTCATAGGCATGGGAATCTATTTTAGTAAACATAATCCTATCCATATTGCATGTCATAAAATCATCATTTTTCACGTAAAAGATTTTTAATATGTATCCGCATTCTGATAGTGATAACTTTTAGAAGGGGCACCTGAATCCACAGTTGTAGGAGCATGCTGCTCATAATCTTGAAGGGCACTACTATCAGGGCTTGGCATCTCACTCATGATAGCAATTCCTATGATATAATTTCCTTCAGAATGATCAAATGTTGAGAATGAGCAACTTTAGAATATTCAAAATCAAACCATATAACTTATACTCCCTCCGTTTTAAAATAAGTGTCGTTTTAGAGACTCAATTTTGTTACAAATTAAGTGTCATTTTAGAACTTTTTGCCACTTTATTTCAGTTTTATCCTCGCTTATTTTAAGAAATATAAACAAATTTATGGTAATAGGATAACTAAAGGGAAAGAAGGGAAGAAATTACATAGGAACATTATTAATTGATTGAGGAGGGTGTGTTGGTCAAATATTTATGTTCCTTAATTTTGAACAAAAACTCTAGAACGACACTTTTTAAGAAACGAAGGGAGTAAGTCAGATGAAGAAACCTGAGTCAAAACATACCATTAAATTCACCTACTGCCTGAAAAAGATTTGGCCCATACTTCAGCAAACTTGTAACTGCTGTTGGGATCTGTGGTCCATTATCCTAGTAGGGCAGAGAAAAACATACAACTTTCACACAAAACACTATTTCCAATAAAACCATATCTTCTACAAATTAATTTGCAACATACCACAAATATATTAGTCCTCCCCTCCACTCCCTTTCCATTCAAAAGAAAGCTGCAGAGTAAATACAAGAAAATTATTGAGCTTGTTTGAGTTGACACTACACTCTGATAATGATAAAAGGGTAAAGTTGCTTACTTCACTTTAGCAGGACTTACGAGGCAGGAAGATGTCTCAGTATTATCTGTTTGCACAACAAATAACATCTGCAGGTGAAAACAAATGGTAACATAAACAACCTCGGTCAGTATCTATCTCTTTGTCAATCTTAAAATAATTATTATAAAATAAAATAAAATAAAAACTTAACTGCAAAAAACATTAATTATACACCCATCATTTGGCGAATAGTTAGCAAATCAGACAAACTGAAATTAATAATTAGGATTGTAAAACTTACTATTTTGTCACCTGGAGAAGTCTTTTTTAAATTCTTTGGAATCTGGAAGTCACTCAGATAAGCCTCAAACCCAGGCTATAGTTTAAAAATATTGAACCAACTCCATCAGCAGTCGAAATAAAATGAGTCAAAACCGGAACAGGAAAAGAAGAATATAACCACCTTGATTTCCAGAAAAACAAACACATGACCCATCTTCATTCTCGGATAGAATCTGCATGCATACATACAGACAAGGTACTCTCAGTTGCAAGTGAAGTAACAAAAAGAGACTTGAACCAAATTACAAAAAGTGTCATGGAAACAGAGTAGCAAAAATACTAAGCATCAGCTGGTGCACAGGATTCAGAAATATACCAAATTCTTGTTCAAACTCAACCAGATAATTTGTCGACATTTCTTTGGAAGTTGCGAAAAAACATATAAAATACAAGATGAGAAAAGGTGCATTACACACACAGAGACACATGCGCTTTCATGCTCATGTGTTACACATAAAACAGTAAGAATCCTATTTTCCTCTTCCTCCAGTTTCAGTAACAGGAACTAATATGCAATAATCAACTCACACTAACGTGGAATTTTCCCAAAAAATCATTAGATTGTAACTTAACCCTTGATTCAATATACCAAAGCATTGAGACTATAATCCACGAATTATGTATCAATGAAGTATCTAATTTTCTTTTAACTAGGGGTTTATTTTGCTTTCTTGCTACTGGCAAGCTCTAAGCAAGGATAACTTCAGGATTTCAATCAGAGGCTTCAAATAATAACTTTTACAATTTTAAACTAGTAAAAAGAAATTATCATCCAAGAGATTTTTAATTTTTTTGAAATGATCAGTTGACTGCTGATGCAAGAATGTAAAGAGTTATGAGTTTGAAATAACAAGGTAAAATGGAATCACAATACCAATCTAAGAAATCAAACAGAAATACTACAACCTTGACATGACTGTTGAGATAACAGAATGAGTACAGCTTGGCTCTGCACTTAAAAGTGACGCATTACCGAAACCGTCCGCTATCTGTATATGCAAAAGGATCAAGAATACTTAATTTACTGCGGGTTTCAAATGAAAAGCATAAAATTAGTGAGTATAGAACAATTAAAAAAATCATTAATTAACCTTTTTCGCCAGATTTTTGAGTTCTTCAGAATCTTTATGCGAAAACCACCCACTTTGGCAAGCACCCTGCCAAATAATTCACAGTATCAGTAAAAGAGAGTTGAAAGAAATCAGTAGAGATTTAAGTCTATACTACTTCAGGATAAAGGCAAAATTCCATTTTATGAAGAAAACAGGATCATTAAGTATTCTTGATCCTTTTGAAGGACTTACCTTAATCAAACAAAATTATTAATGGTAGAAGGACTTACCTTAACAGAAATCATCAAAACCATAATGTATGCGTGAAAGAAGGCATTATTTTTACACTGGCACACCTATAAACAAAAAATTACTGAGCAGAATTATACACACTACAGATCATTAATTTCTGAACATAAGAACAAGCAAAACATGAGTCCTGGCATGCTACAGATAAAAGGGACTAAATAACAAGGTCAGAAGGCCATGAATTTTGTGAAAAAAGGAACAGCAATGTCACACAAGTATGATAGCTATGTTACTTGAGAATAGAAAAGGGAGGCACACATAACTAAGCATCTCCCAATGGTATGGCAATGATGAAACGAACGGCATCACCAAAAACAAGAAGCAGAAACTGTGGAACTTCATTAAATGAAGCAAGCAAATCAATTCAAGCATCAGTCTTATAGATATAATTCCAAATACGTTTAATGTGAAAATTAACTCTTCACAAAGTTAAAAAATACAAAAGTGGAACACGGATCCCACGGATTTATGATATCTTGTAAGAACTCATATATACTCAACCTCGTGGTGAATACATTTCATATTTTAATAACAAGTTTCTCTGCGCATGTCCCTGCCGAAGAACAATTCCAATTGCAGAAATACCACTGGAAGTATTGAAATTCCTTAAGTTAAAATCAGTTTTGGTAAGTCTATTGTCAAACACATTAGATAAAGAAACAGAGCTAAGAGGGTAAGGAGCTGATTACTTTATTTTTCTAAATTTTTTTCGACTTTCAGCTAAGATATTTAACCTGTATCCAGATGAAACTCTGATCCCATAATTAAACTTGTTTGTACAAGTTCCATTTCAAAACCAAGAAGTACGAAAATGGACAAGCATGAAATCAAATACAAACATAATGAGGATGTAGCTTATATAAAGATGCCTTAGGAGGAGAATAACACACATTTATATTTCCCAAAATCAAGTTTAAAAGGTGCCACCCCATCCCCCCAATATCTCAACATTAACTATTACTAGATTCACACACAGCATTCCCAGAACATGAATCTTAAGGCCCTTAACGTTACCGTTCAATCAAGTCATACAGGTTTTCAAGGCTTCAAAGTGATGAGACAAAACTCTTGTATAAAAATATCACCTGCTTTACTAGTGAAGGCAAATCTTGAGCTCTACTTGGAAACTGATGGTTAGCAATGGCTACATCAATACCTCTGTATGAGAGAGAGCAGAAAATTACATGCAAAACATCAGATTATATACATTGAATTATCCTGTCGAAAAATAATATTAACATTTGACAATGCTTACAAAAGAGAAGAACAAAAAACAAGGAAATAGATTTCAACACCAACAAATGGCAGAAACTGTCGTGAGCCATCTACTGCCTTTAATATGAACATAATAACATGTTCTAACGTTACACTAATCACCAAAACTAAGCCCCAATTCGCAAAATGTGTTATGGAAAGACAAGTTTTGGTAACAATTATATTCTAAATCAAAAGCAATTGAAGGACATAGATCACCTTTATATAGGTCACAATAAACCATCAGTCGGCGATCACATTAAACATATAACTTTCAGGAGCCAATCAATATAAATTAATACAAGAAATATAAACCAAATGGACTGAACGATAGGTTACAAAATCTCCGGTCCCGAATAACTTGTAAAGCAAGAAATATAGGAATTATGCTACTTTGTCTATAGAAAAACACCCAAAAAAAAAAAAAAACAGAAACATACGAGTGATGGTTTATGTCCATGTCTAAAGCTAAACTAAAACAAAATGGAGACTTACATTGAAGCCAACACAGATTAACAGAAAGCCCTAAACGAAAATGCAGCCAACACTAATTTTATCAACATCAACAAGCACAAATCCAAATTACACTACACATACACCTGAGCATGGTAAGATAGGTTACTCGAAATATGGAAAGAGGGCAAAAATACAGCAGCATTTTTGGTATTAACGATCACTCTAAACAGCCAAAAACACTATATCCAAAGGGAAATTAAAAAAATAAATAAAAATGTTCGAGTGTGGAGAAAAATACCTGGAGAGATTAAGGCAGAGGTTGAAGAAGTCAGGTGCGTCGCTCTCGCTCTTACGCTGGCCGCGGACGTATTGGTTTAAACGATCGATTACCACGGAAATGCGGATATCGTTAAGGTCCGACGGTTTTAGGCCGTTGGGTAAGGCCCCTACACCGTCTCCGCCGCCGCTGCCGCCATTGGTTAATACTAGCCCGGGCAACGGCGCCTGTGTCACCGCCATGCCAGCCATTTTCCTCTCTGTGAGTCCGCCTATATACCTATTTGCTTTCTCGAGTGGTGTGGTGGGCCTTAGGAAATTTGACTGAATCTTATAATAATACTACCTCCTCCATTCAAAATAGATGTTTTAGGGTGAAAAAAAGGTTTTTACAGAGAAAAGTTTGTGAAGGGTGGTTTTTTTTTTTCTTTTCTTGGTGCATAAACCTAAAACTAAATTTACAGTGAAATAGATGCTAATAGCAAGTACAGTAATAGTATTTTTCTTTTTTGAGTAACAAGAGTAATAGTATATTTATTTATTATAATTTGAAGCTTTTGCTTTTTTTTAGCAGTGGTATTTGACTCCTTGGTAATCATGTCTTCTAAATATTGGATGAGAAACGAAAGAGTTATTACTATAAAAAAAATTGTTGAAATTTATTGTAATAATATTATATGTAACTTTTTTTTTCAGAAATATAGTATATGCAACTTACTTCTTTTATAATTCGACCTTTGATACATTCGATAAAAAATAAAGCATTATTTTGCTCCAATTAAGTTTGCGTAAAAAAACTAAAATCAAGCTTAATAACTGCCATATGTTAAAAATGTACAATAATATTCAAACATGTGACGAGAATACATTACTATTTATAATTTTAATTTAACTTGTTGAGTGTGAATGTTCTTTCCAAAAAAAAAAAAGAAGGAAAGTAAAAAAAGAAAAAGGCATGTTGATTGTGGATGGCTTTCTGCTACTTGTAGCAGTATAGTTTCCAAACTTTCCACTCTTTTCCACAACAAACTCCAAAATTTAAGTCAAAATGGTCAAGTCGTCAATCCCGAAACTGTGTAACAGGGGTGTGCAATCGAACCAGATCGGAATTTACGGTCTTGATCCGGACCGATATACTGGAATTTTAAAAAAATTTAGACCAGAGACCGGATCGGACCGGAATTTACGGTCCCGGACCGGTAGACCGGAATTTTAGAAACTCTTGAACCGAAAACCGGATCGGGACCGAAAATTCCGGTCCGGTCCGGTCAAAACCGATTTTGGACCGGAATTTTATTTTATTTTTTTGAAAACCGGTCCAATTCCGGTCCGGACCGAAAAATTACGGGTTTGGAACGGAACGGAACCCGAAAAACCCCATTTTTATGGACCGTAGACTGGACCGGATTATCACCGGTCCCGTCCGGGTCGGGCTAATTTTGCACACCCCTACTGTGTAATTTACTTCGTTGGACGACAGCAAATCTCTAATTTACCCTTGTAAGATTTTTGTTGAAGCGCCAAAATAGTTGGCAATACACATACAAAATGTTTACTTGTTACTAATTTAGTCTAACGTATATTTATTATTTATTTGAATTTAATTTTTCTTTGGATCTCTTATTTCAATAGTATTATGGATCATATCAGTGCTAAGAAAATGAAGCATTTTCGTACTATTTAATTTTACGTATAAATATGAAACTAAGTAAGTAAGTGAAATACATCGGTTAAATTATTAACCTACCCTTTTTTAGTTTAATTATATTCGAATCCGAACTTTTGCCGCACTCGTTTATGTTTTGTTTACAAAACTCTCGCTCAATAAAATCACATTTTTATAATTTAACACACCATTATTCATCTCAATTTCTAAATACACCGATAAAAAAATTAAAATTACTACACACATCCATGAAAAAACATAAACAAAAATTTAAAACTTCCAACATTTTTTTTCAATTATTTATCTTTCAAAAAAATTCTTCAACTTCACTTCCTTTCCCTTTATCAAACCCTAATTATTCAAACATATTAAATAATCAACGAATGATGATGTAAAAAAAAAACATGTGAACAACTAATGCAAATATTTATTTTATTCGCTTTATTAAGTTTTTGTTTTCGCGATCCCATTACAAATTTAGTTCGAATTTTTAAAAATTGTTATTCGGCCCTAGTCAGCTGAAATTATGAATAAACTTCGGCACAAGTGACCGAAATGATGGTGAGTTTGATTTTTATATCGGTTTTTAAATGTAGAAACTATTTCTTTTTTACATCAGTTCCTATTATACCGATATAAAAAGTAGTTTAAAAAATACTTTCGGTAGCCAATTATCGAAAGTTTGAGCAAATTCGATCAATTATGGTCGAGATATTGAAAGATTTTCGATATACCAGGGTTGGTTGTATGTACTCATTTCGGCTAATAGTGGCCGAATTACCTACGAAATCTAAACAAAAATTTTGAAAATCGACATCCCAAAACATCAAATTTCATGTTATTAACGATATAAACTCGACCTGATACTATACAGTATTGCTTATGCACTTGTTTTGTTCCAGTTGGGCTATTAACAGTAGGCTGCAAACGAGTCGAGTATTGACTTTATCGAGTGATGATTGGCTTGTTACTTCAAGATCATGAAAAATATTGGTTCATATCAACTCGAAAATATTCGAATAATATACGACTAAAACTCGAGCCAAACTTATCCAGACTTGTGGTATTATTATAATTAATATTATAAGGATGTATTTCAATAAACTCATATATAATCAAGCAGCTTGTCGAGTTCAAGAGCATAATTAAAGTGCTCGACTCATTTGTGAGCTTTAGCACGAATTCGACTCGAACTACTGAGGAGCGCTCATGAATGACTCAACTCGTTTGCGATTCATTCACCTTATTTTATAAACAAATATTTTAAACATATATCCATCTTACATTTTCCGGATTATTCATTTCCCATAAGAACTTTGTTTCTAAAAAAATATAGAAGTAGAAGAAGACGACCTATAACCACTTTTAATACACCAAATCTATTTAGTTGGAGCAAAGAATAATGAATCATTTGGTCAAAAAGACATGATTAATGGATCATCATGCTTTAAGAAAAGGACCATTCCCATGTAGACCATTAGTAAAATATTTCTTCCTAATTAGTTAATTGAAGTCTCAACTTCCCACTTAATCTAAAACATTGTATAAGAGTACTAAATTACTCGTACTAATCAAAAAGTGTTATTTTTTTCTTTCAAATCCAATTCAATCAAAATTCATAAAATCATACTATATTTTAAAATCTCATATTCAATCGAAGTTCATGCTAATTATAGAATTTCGTACTTATTTTTTTGAATTCCATACAAAAATAACAAAATTATTTTACCCAAAAAAAAACTATACTACATTGTTTGGAATTGTAATTGTGATTGAATTTTAGTCTAGTGTCGTAGGGAATTTCTCAAATACCAGTCACTTGATACTAAATTGCAATCTAGCTACTACATTTTAATTTGAATCAGGGAAGTATGAAAAGGATACAAGTAGTATCCAAATATTGTGGTGAATTCCGTACTTTAGTATGGAATTTGTCCGTACTATTATGAAATCTACAACAACACATTCAGTTACGAGTAGTAGTTCATAATCTGATATATTATAAAATACAATTTTCACTATAATTTCATACTAGTAATTTATTTATACTACTCGAGTTAAATTACATACTACTAATCTATTAATATTTCTAGGGTTGTGGCGGACCAATAACCCTATCATCTCGACCATCACAACACTATTGCACGAGAGAGAGGATTGGCATCAACGAATGGTAACAGATCTAGTGTAACCACTCAAATCCAATTTTGCACATCTGTAATGAATATTTATGTCTAAACAATTTAAATTGAAATTTGTGATTAAACATGGTAGATTTGTCTTAAGTTGGAAGATCTTTTCTTTATGTGATTATATGGGGAAATTGTACACATGTATATCAAATGAGAACTTTTCCTTAAGCAAATAAACCACACCTAATTAACCATTACCCACCATTTGTTAATGATACTGACAACGTAACCTATGTGTCAACTAGAGGTTGTTTCGCATGACATGTGTCATCTTCTGAAAGTTTCGGAATCTGATTTGATAGCACCGAGTGGTTTGGGTTGAAATGCTTCCCATTGTTCTGAAAATTGGACCGGTCATCGAACTGGTAAAGCTATAGGTTTCAGTGCTTCTCAAGTTTAACCGTGGTCAGACCGGTTTTAATTAATTAATTAATTAATCACACACACACACACTACTATTAAATATGTTATAAATAAATAAAATAAAATAAGTTAATAAAAAAATGATTGTAAAATCTCCTAAAATTCAATTCCAAGAGTCTATATGAATAAATATGAGTTCATCAACCATAATACAGCATAGAAAAATGTAGTTAAATTAAATACAATAAAGAGAAATCAAATAAAATAGTTCAAGTCTAATATCATCACTCCAAGTCCAACTTCAAAATGAAATAAAATTAGACATTGTAATTTTTATTTATTTGTACTCCAAATAAAAAAAAAAATAAGACCCCGTCAATTTTTTTAAATATAAAAATAGGAAAGCAAATTAAGAAAAAAATAAAAAACATGATGTCGAACAGGTTATAGGTTCACCGGTCTAACCGGTTTATGACCATTTTGGACGGTTTTCTACCGGTTTGTGGGCCCACCGATTTTAACATGAAAGTCGGTGTGATGAGCGGTTCCCGGTTGAACCGGACCAGTTTTCAGAACCATGATGCTTCCTTTATGGGAATTTTCGTATTGTTTGTATAATAGCACTTTTTTTTCATTTCATTATCTTCTTTTTAAATTAGGGTTTCTTTGTCTCTCTCTCTCACCTTTCTTTTCTTCATTTTTTCAATCTTCGTTTATTTTTGTACGATTTAGATAAACTCCAGTTAATCTTCACATTTTTTCCCATTCTTGTACGTTTCATAAGATTTGTGTGTTTGTGTTTATTAATTTGTAGGTGATTTGGTTTTAGATCTGTGATTTTTAAAATTATATTTCTTATTTCGTTTATTTCTGGCATGAATTATATTTCTTATTCGTTATTCGATTTAGTTTTGAGCAATTTTTTTTTTATTGATTTTCTTTCATCTAATTGTAATTGTTTGAATTTTATAGTATTTGTTTCAATTAAAAATAGTTTTGATTTTCATCTAACATGAAATTGGCAGTCTATTATGGGAGATGTGATGCATTTCTTTATTTTTTTATTAATATTGTAATTATTGCGGTTATTTTTTTCAGTTAAAGGAAATTTAGGATTTCTAAAATAGACATTTGCTTATAGTATTGTTAATATTATAAGCCCATTTGTGTTTCCCCAATGAGTTTTGAGAGTTACAGGGTAGGAAAAAAAGTGGATAATATTCGTTTCGTTTTCATGGTATTCAGAACATGAATATTTATCTTTTCTTTTTTCATGTACCACTAATTTCTAATTTCGACATTCTCATAAAAATAGAACAATCACATTAAGTACGTAATACTTACCACTTTTCAAAAACATATAATATCTTATGATATGTTCAACGTAAATGATACAATTTAATATTGTCAATTTATATGGTAAGTAACTTAAATTATGGGATACGATTGTTCGGTGTATCTATACTTACCATCCTATATGTGTTGATTGGTAATTCTCATAAATTATGGAATAGTAATAAATTTAACAACAATAACTTAAATTTGTTAAAAATCGATTTAATTTTGAAATTGTCATTTTTTCAAATGACAATTAAAGTCAACTTTCCCTACAATTAAGAAATATATTTTTATATTTTAAATAATTAAACCCTTCCTAATGAGTAATATTGATTAATATATTTTAAAAATCCTATAGTAATTTTATAGATCGGTATTTTAAAATAGAAAGTCAACTATGAGTGTTAATATTGACCGAATTATTTCTCAAAACTTAATGATTAAAGACTTTCTAATAAAAATTAAGAAAGATTATTATGATCAATTAAATCTCTTAATTATGTTATTACCCTAATTGTATTTATACCTTACAAAGACTGACTATATAAATTCAACATTCCGTAATTTAGGGATTTTTTTTATAATACAAATGATTAAAGCCAATCAATTCATACTAAAAAGGTTCGAGTTAAAAATATTAAAATTGTTATTTATGATCATTTGTATGATATGTGAAATAGATTTATGATTTGTATGATAATAGTTAATTTATGAATAATTTAGTTAATTAGTGTATATGATTTAAAATAGTGAAATTATGGAAAGGAAAAAAATAATCAATCCACACTAAAAAGTTTAGAGTTTTACTCAAAATAAGTCTACATTCAATTAGACTTTTTTATTTTTAAATAATTGAATATTTAATATTACCATGTTTATTTGTTCAGTTTTAGATTATTTATTTTCATGGAAATATCATTAATACAAACTCAATAATTATAGTTATTGATTTGAAAATTATATACCATTTGGTTTGGATTTCTCATTTTATTTAAAAGATCGTTATTCAAAATTCCTTAACTATTGTTAAAACATGATAATATTTGAATTTTGATCAAAACAAGTCTATATTCATTTTATTTTATTTTATTTTTGTTAATTTAGTTTGATATTCAAGTTTTATCATGTTTATCTGTTTAAATTTAAATATTTTTAGTAGGGAAAGATATTTATTACACTGTTCTTAATTACAATTACTAATTTTGAAAAATGTTTATCATTCATTTACACTTTTTTATTTGATAAAGATATCAATAATAACATTTTCTTAATTTCAATTAATAGTTTTAATTGAATACTCTTTTTTTATATATAAATAAGTATATATTAATAATATTATATTTAATCCCAATTAATACAATTACCCCTTTTGTTGAAATAGTGCAATCTATGTATTAAAAAATGATATTGACATTAATGATAAGGTATATATCAAATCAAATAAAGATTATTATTCAATATCATTAATTACAATCAATAAATTTCGTATCTACATTTAATCTGAATTTAATTTAATTTTGTGTGATTAATTAATTGAATCTCAATCTATATTAAAAGTGACATTATTAAAATAATAATTAAAATAATTCTTTATATTTTTTATCATTAATTTTATACTTACCTTCGATTAACAATTTTACAATATATATTTTGTTAGATCTTAAATTTTAAATCTAGATTTAATGATAATAATAATAATAATAATAATAATATAATAATAATAATAATAATAATAATAATAATAATAATAATAATAAATTTTAAATTCAGTTAATAAACTTGTAATACTATTAAAAAAAGATTTTTTTTATTACTTTTTAATTCAAATTAATTTTGTTGTAATTCAAAGTTTGTTGTAACCAAATTCAATTTTATTCATTTTTTAATTTTGGTATGTGGTATTATTATATTTTTATTATGGAAGATCGTGTGTATTATTTTGTTATGAATTATTAATATTTGTAGATTTTGGTACACTTTTGGAATTTCAATTAGAAATCTTTTAATTTTGGTAAATTTTATTACTATTTTTTTTTTTGTATGACTTATTTCTAGAAGTCGATTGATAACATGTTGAAAAATAATAGTAATACAAATTTAAAATATCTAAATTCCCATTATAACTGAAATTGCTTTCATTGAAGTCATTTTAAAGGCTGAGTAAAAATACAAAAATTATAATAAATAATAATGCATAAATATTATCACTATAAATAACTACCACCATCATTTCGTTTCCAAAACACAAAATACAATTATTTTTTCAGTCGAATAAATAAATTCTTTTTACAACCAGAAAAATTGATATTCTGCATAATGACTTCATGGTTTAACTTGACATGAATTCGTCTAAAATATTTTATAAATATATTTAGATCATATCTGTAAAGGCACTAGGTGAAGTGAGCAGATCGCATCAAGGAATGATGATAATGTTCGGATTGATTTAGTTAGTTTGTTGAAATTGTAATTTATATATACTTTTTAGACATATTCTTTAAGTGTATTTTGACTAAATATGAATTTGTATGAACAAAAGAGAAAATGGAAAAGCCAATTTTTTTTCTTTTCTACATTTTGTCCTTGTTTTTAATAATTAAATTATCATTGGTTAAGTTTATATAAAAGAATTGATCATGATAATGTATATATGCACTTACCTCGATTTCTTTTGAAAATCTGAGGATTAAAATATTTAAGGTGTGTTTTGTAATATTAATTTTATTTTATTTTAATAAATATATTACTTTTTTGATTCTCAATTTTTTTTACGAGTTTAGTCGCGCTATGTTGTGATTATCATATTATTTCATGTCATCTGCAGAAATAGATGAAAAACCTACTGTAATATTTAGTGTAAATGACTAAAATTAAATAATGTATATGTATGTCATTAAAGTTCACTGTTGTTTATGCATAATATGAGTTCGTTAAGTTCTTTGCAATATGAGTTTGCAATTTGTTCAAATTGTTACTTTTACATGACTTTGGGTTTAAGGTTCATGACTTATAATCACTATCTTACAATTTTTATATATTTGAATTAATAGTACATGACTGCTATGGTCTCACATTTTTTTATTTTATTTTATTGCATGCAGGATAATAGCGTGTGAATGTTGTGTACAATTAAATATATTATAATTTGTAGGGATAATTCCCATATAGTACATTTAGATGACCTTTAATTCCCATATGATCACCTAAATTAGTTTCTTCCCATATAGGTTAAATATATTCCATATAATCACCAATTATAATTTAAAATATCTAAAATACCCCTACAAAAAAAATCATAATACATAAACTAAAAATAAATAAATCATAATATATAAAGTTATCTTTTCTCAAACCCTATCACTCTTGTTAAACCCCAAATAGATCTGTGCCGCCTGTGGTCTTCCCCTCTGGCAGGAATGTCGCTGCCCCGCCTCCGGCAGCTCTCAGCAACACCGCTTCCCCACCGCCTCCTTCCAACCTCGAGATTCTCAAACCCCGGTCTCCTTTTTCTCTCCTTCGACGTCAATTCCGCCGCTGCATCGACCTCCTTCACCGCCGCCCCCCAGTTCCCCTCCACCATTGGCGGCGGTGGCGGCTCTGCCGGCTTCGAGGACGAGCCTTCGCTCCTCAAGGAACTCGGCATTAATATCAAGCAAAATCTACCAAAAAACCCTCTCGATCGTCAACCCTTTCCGAATCAATTATCACCTTCATGAGGACGCCAATCTCTCTGGACCTTTTCTCTTCCTCATAGCCTTCGGACTATTTCAGCGCCTCGCCGGACAACTACATTTTGGAATTATCCTCAGATGGGTGACAATGGCGTCTATGTTTCTCTACGTTGTTTTCAATATGCTCGCGGGCAAAAATGGGAATCTGGATATGTACAAGTGTCTCAGTTTGATTGGGTACTGTATGTTGCCCATTGTGATGCTGTCAACGCTTTCTCTATTCTTGCCGCAAGGTGGATGTAATTTGTGAACAATATGATTTAGTAAAGTTAGTATACTATGTAATAGAGATAGTGTGAAATTTAATTTGGGTTAGTATGAAATAGTTTGGAATTTAATTGGGTTAGTATGAAATTTGATAGAGTTAGTTTAAAATTTGATAGATGTAAATTTGGATTTTAATATGTTTGCAGGTTCTTGAACAGTCTGATACTTCAACTTTCTTTTTGTTTTTTTGGTTGGATGATTTATCATTCATGGCTGCTATGCCTTAAAAATAATTTAAGATGATTCTATCATGGTTTCCTTCATTTTTTTATTAATTTTTTTTACGGAATTCTCTTTTAATTAGGATGCATGTTACTGTAACGTATGTTTGCATGTGATTTCATGAGATTATTATGTGCACTAAACATGGCAGTGGGAGTGATCTTGTTTTCATTTTTATTTAAGGGTACTAATATGACATTCTAAAATCTTGTTGTCTAAATTGGATTTATTTATTTATTTATTTATTTTTTTTGCAACTACATTTGAGATTAGTATAGAATTTGACCATATTCATATGACATTACATGATATATGAAATTAAAAATATGGTATGAAATTACACGATTTAGTATATAAATTGAACATATAGTATGGAATTATGTCCATAAAAGATTAGTAGTATGAAATTCTAATTGTATATGAATGGTACGCAATTTAACAATGTAGTATGGAATACAATTAGTAGTATGAAATTAATATGACGTAGTATGAATTTTGGTTGAACGGTTGGTAGTATGAAATATGTAGTATGGAATATGATTAGTAGTATGAATAAATATGACGTAGTATGGATTTTGGTTGAACGGTTGGTAGTATGAAATTAATATGACGTAGTATGGATTATTGGTTGAACGGTGGCTAGTATGAAATTAATACGAAATAGTATGGATTTTGGTTGAATTAAACTTGAAGAAAATTGAAGGTTAATAAGGTTAAGTTAGTAATCTTAAGTATTATTTAGGATTAAATGATAAGTTAAAATATTAATGGACTATTTGGGATAATATATTTACCTATAGGAGCATATGGTCAATGCCCCTAATTTGTATACTAGATTTCAACGAATATTAATCTTTTCATGAATTATGTTCAATATTTTTTTTAATAATATTTTGTATTTAAAAATTTATTAGATGGTTTAGATATATATATTGCTTAACTCTAAGTATACAATCACTTATTTAATTTTTCTAAATAATTGAAAAAATATAATATCAATTGTTTCGTAAGATTATACGTAAAAATAACTATCTGTGTCACCCACATATTAAATTTCAGAGAAGACAGTTTTCATCTATTGTTTTGTTTCACAATGACTAACAAGAGTCAAGGTTAAACTCTTTCTAACGTTGGCTTGTATTTGCCAAGACCAGTGTTCAACCACGGTCAGCTTTATGTCCCAAATTTATTGAGTGAATAACTATTGAAGAATTTTTGTTGCGACGAATATGATATCATTGCGAATAAGACAGTTAATGTAGTTCGCAAAGAAGTGTTTCATAATTTAAAGTGAACACCATTTTTTTTTCCTTTTAGCATTAATAATCACTTTTTGAAATAGTTTATATTTATAAATTCTACGTTTTTATACCTTTTTTATTTATGCTTGTGTAATCGCGGTTTTTTTTAACTAGTTTATGTGTAATGAAGTTTGGATAGCATTTAAATGTGCTAATGAACCCTGCTTCTAAGAGCACCCACTAGGTGGGTTTTATTGGAGCTCTTTTTATTGAAAACACATTCCAAAAACCTCTTAACCATAGTGGTATTGTAATTAATTAAAAGTAAATAATTATATATTATGTAAATGATTTTTACTTTTAAACCCTAATTTTATACCTATGAATGGAACTCTAGTCTTTATAAGAATCTCACTCTTGATCACTCTATTCTGTTTTTTCTCTAGTCTCATAACACATTATCAACACGATCTTCTTATTTTTATTTTATTTTTTTGGATCAAAACCTTATATTTAAATATATCGCCATAAGCGGATTGCTTTTCCAACGACATGAACAAAGAGGCCTTCTTGTGATGAGAAACAATCAATTACAAAGTTTTTTTTTTTCTCTTCTTTGAATTCAATCGGGATACTTAATTTGATGTTTGTAAGCATGAGCACTATTATCCATTTCGCGTAAATTATTGAAAAAATGTAAGTTCATATGTACTGTTATATTTCTTTGAATTCAATTAAGTTGCTTTGACATAAAAGTATTGTTATTGGATTGAGTAATGCAAAAAATATTATTGTTAATGCGTAATAGTCTAAGATCCGTGAACTGGCCCGAACTCAATCGATTTACTTTGACACAATCTGTGAATTGTTATTGGATCACGTGATGCAAAAAATATTATTAGATTCGCACTGTATTGAGACTCATGGAATTATTGTGTGTGTTTTTCCCTTTTCGAATTAGATGTAGTATATATTTTTAACTGTTATGTCGATTAATCTATTTGCCGGATTTGATTTGATATATGTATATACTATGTGCAAAAGGCCATATTTGGGGATCTCCATTTTTATTTATTTTTCTCTCCCTCTTGAATCAAGATTGTATTGAATTTTTATGATGATGACCGAAATATGTGTTTTTTTTTTTGTTTTTTCATTCGTTATTATTATTATATGTATACGTATTGTTTCGTTTTCTAATGCCATCATAAATATTAATTGTGGTTTCCCAAAAAAATACGAATTAACAATTCCTAAAAATCTAAAATATTATTAAAATAATAGTTTATTGTAATTCTTGAAAAAATACAGCTATATCTCAATTATATTCTAATTGAATATTATGTATTCATGAGGATTACTGCAAGATTTTCAATTGCTCTTGAAGAAGCATTTTTTTTAATTTCTTTTTATATAGTCTTATTTTATTTTTCATGTGCATTCTAATAAAACTAATTCAAGGTTGTTTTCCCTGAATTAAAACATTTAAGTATTATATTTTGAAAGAATATTCATACTTGTTCTTATGTGATAATTCAATATTTTGGAAGAATGTTGATAAAAAAAATTATTGTGCTCTTGAAATAGCACATGTTATTATATATAATACGTGTCTGAATAAAGTATAATATTTATATTCTGATGACAAATTTTTTTTTAAATTTTTCATTGTGCATATTTCTGCAAATGGCTAGTATCACCAAACTTGAATTTGTTGCACTTGATATATCTCGCAAGAACTATTTGTCATGGGCTTTTGATGATGAGGTTCACCTGATCTCAAAGGATCTAGGGGAGACAACAAAAGAAGAAATGAGGAATCCCATTAGGATCGTGCTAGAGCACTAATTTTCATACGCCATCATCTTCATGATGATTTGAAAATTGAATATCTCATAGTCAATGATCCACAAGAACTCTGAAATGATATAACAGAGAGATTTGACCATCAGAAAATTGTAGTCCTCCCTAGAGCCTGATATGAATGGATACAATTTCGAATGCGGGATTTCAAACCCGTATGTGCTTATAATTCTGAACTTTATCAAATAAGTTGTCAATCGAAACTTTGTGGTGAAAAATCACTTATGAAGACTTGCTTAAGAAAATATTCTCCACATTTTATGCCTCCAGTGTGATCCTTCAACAACAATATCAAGAGCGTGGTTTCAAAAAGTATCGTGACCTTATACCTTGTTTGTTGGTTGCTGAGCACAATAATGAGTTGCTCCTAAAAAATCACGGGCTACGACCAACTGGTTTAACTACATTGCCTAAAGCTAATGCAACTTTCAACCATAAAAATGGGCATGGACACGGTCGTGGGTGCTATTATGGACGTGGACGCGGATATAGACATGGACGCATACATGGTAAAATCGATAATAACAACAAATACAAAGCATTCAACAATCATTCTCCTTAAAAAAAGAAGAAGCGTGTCATAAATGTGACATGGGCATTGGTCACATGCTTGTCGTATGACAAAACATCTCGTAGATCTTTATCAAAAATCAATCATTGGAAAATTGAAAACTGAGATTAATATCATTGATTATGACGGTCCAGTTGCTGCAACCCACTTGGTTATCTCTGATTTTTTTGCCGATACAAAATGAGATATTGGACACTTGATTGAGAGTGGTGTGCTAAACAACATCGATTGAATCTCTCATCGTTGCTTTCGATTTTTTATGTTAAGAAGTATTGTTGTTTACCTTTTAAGATATTTATATACTTAGGGATGATTATTTGGACTTTTTATTTAATCATATTTATTTTTACCATTAAAATTTGTTTCTTCATTCTTTCAAATTTTTACATATTTCAATAAGATGAACTCATTTGATGTTTGTCTAGCTGATAGTGCAACTACGCCCACCATTCTGCAAGAAAATAAAATATTTTCTCACACTAACATTGGCAAAGAATAATGTTAATACTATATCAGGTGTATCATATATCATTCAAGGCTACGAAAGAGCTTATATTATTTTATCAAATAATACAAAGTTAATTATAGAAGATGCACTGTACTCTAGTAGATCTAGAAGAAACTTAATGAGTTTTAATTTGTTGTAATGGATTCCACACTGATACAATATAAGAAAGTAGTAATGAATACCTTTGTATAAATTCTTTTGTATCTGGCCATAAGCAGGCAAAAAAAGTCCTCAACTTTATCATCCGCAATGTATTTTACATTCATAAAAGCAATTGAGGCAAATCATGTCATGAGCTTGAAGTTCAATGACACAAAAAGCTTTATGATTTGGCATGATATATTTGGGCACGCTGGAGCAACAATAATGCGCCGAATAATTAATAATTTGTTGTAATTGATTCCCAAGAATGCTTGTAGTAAGGCAAGTTAGTAAGTAGACCTTCTTACACAAAAGTTGATACTAAATCTCCATCTTTCTTGTAAAGAGTTTAAGGAGATATTTGTGGACCAATACATCCACCTTGTGGACTATTTCGATACTTTTGGTATTGATTGATGCTTCTACTAGATGGTCTCATATTTGTTTACTTTATACTAGAAATGCAGCATTTGCTAGACTACTTGCTAAAATAATAAAGCTAAGAGCTTTTCTGATCATATAATCAAAAAGTCATCTCGATAATGCTAGTGAGTTTTAATCTAAATCTTTCAATAATTATTGTATGGAAATTGGGATTGAGATTGAACATTCAGTTGTTCATGTCCATACCCAAAATGGTTTAGTAGAATCATTTATTAAACATCTTCAACTTATTGCTAGACCATTACTTATGAAGTCAAAACTCCTAACACCTTCTTAGTGTTATGCCATATTACATGCCGCAACATTGACTCGCATTAGGCCAATGGTCTATCACCAACACTCTTCATGCAACTTATTTTTGGTCGAGAACCCGATATTTCTCATTTACTAATTTTTGATTGTATTGTTCAAGTTCCAATTGCACTCCCACGACGTACAAAAATGGGTCCCCAATGAAGAATTTGAATATATGTTGAATTGAATTTTTCTTCAATTATAAGGTACCTTGAAACTTTAATAGGAGACCTATTCATTGCACGTTTTGCAGATTGTCATTTTGATGAAATGGCATATCCAACACTGGGCGGGACAAAACTAAATCCAGAAAAGAATAAGGGTATTTATTGTAATGAAAAGACTGTTATATTTTGATCCACGGGCTAATAAATATAAACATAAGTTGAACAAATAATTCATTTGAAACATGTTGCAAATCAACTACCTGATACTTTTGTTGATACAAGAAAAGTGACACAATCTTTCATATCCGCTGCAAAATGTACCGGCCAAAATTGATATCCCCATAGGAAAGGCAGCATTAGTGAATGAATCTAAAATATGTAAAAAAATGTGGTCGATCGATTAGTTCCAAAGATTATGTACCCCAAAAGATAAAAGTTCGAGATAGAGATGAAACAATGGCGAAAATGATTGATCAATCACACGAAACTAATGTAGTTCCTGAGGCTATTAGTATAAAAAAACAATGAGATCTCGAATAATTATTTATGTTCTTATAAATTATTGGAGAGGAGAAATATCATCATGGATGATATATTCGCCTATAATATAGCTCTTGAAATATCAAATCATAATCTTGAAGCACAGTCTGTAGGATACTGTCGAAATAGAAATAATTGGGCAAAATGGAAAGAAGCTATACAGGCTGAATTGAATTCCTTGGGAAAATGGAAAGTGTTTGGACCTATAACTCAAACCCCGAAAAATATTATTCCCGTGGGATATAAATGGGTCTTTGTAAGAAAGAGAAATGAAAATAGTGAAATAACGAGATATAAAGCCTGACTCGTAATAGAAGGTTTCTCTCAAATACCAAGAATCGATTACGAGGTAACATACTCTTTAGTAATAGATGTAATTACTTTTAGATATCCGATTAGTCTAGCTGCGCCACAAAGGCTTGATATGCTCCTCATGGATGTATTTATTGCATATCTATATAATTCACTAGACAATGACATATACATGAAAATCCCCGAATGATTTAAATTGCCAAAAATAAGTAATTTATACCCCAAAAATATGTTTTCAATTAAACTGCAAATATCGTTATATGGATGAGATAATTTGAACGGATGTGGTATCATAGGCTTAGCGAATATTTACAAAAATAAAAAAAAAGGATATAAGAATGACGATATTAGTCCTCGTGTTTTCATAAAGAAAATAATTAATGAATTTGCAATTATAGCAGTTTATGTTGATAATTTGAATTTAATCGGGGCTCTTGAAGAGCTCAATAAAACTGCCGAATACTTGAAAAATGAATTTAAGATGAAAGATATAAGAATAACAAAACTTTGTCTAGGTTTGCAAATCGAGCATGTCCATAAATGATTATATGATCATCAATCATAATATACAAAAAAAGTGTTAAATCATTTTCACATAGATAAAGCACACCCACTGAAATCACCAATGGTCGTTAGAAAACTAGGATTAAATAATGATCCTGTTCGACCAATTGAAGATGGGGAAAAGACACTTGGTACTGAAATACCATACCTTAGTGCAATTGATGCATTATCTTATCTTACTAATTGCACTAGACCAGACATAACTTTTTATGTAAATCTCCTTCCAAGATATAACTCCACACCCACTTTAAGACATTTGAATGGTATTAAGCACGTTCTACGTTATCTACAGAGCATCATCAACCTTAGATTATATTAACCATAAAATTCTAGAAATTCTCTAGCGGGGTATACATATACATATTACCTCTCAGATCCACATAAAATTAAATCACAAACAAGCTATATATTTAGATGTGGAGGAATTGCTATATATTGGAGATATGTGATGTAAACTTTAGCAACATTTACAAATCATTTTGAACTCATTGCAATCCATAAAACTAGCTAGAAATGTGTACGGTTAAAAAATATGACACATCACATCCGCGAGTTGGATTAGTTTTGACAAAAGATGAACTGACTGTGTTATATGAAGACAATGCAGCGTGTATCACACAACTCAAAGTAGGTATATAAAAGGTGACAGGACAAAGCATATATCTTCTAAGTTTTTTTTTACACACATAATCTCCAAAAAAATATCAACATCAATATCCAACAAATTCGCTCATATGATAATTTTGACGGACTTATTCACGAAAGCATTGTCAACATCATCGTTTAGAAGATTAGTACACAAGATTGACATGCTTCGACTCAAAGATCTATAATGATGGTTTTCAGAGGGAGTAACTCTGTACTCTTTACTTACGATTAATTTTTGTCTCATTGGGATCATTTTTCAAGGTTTTAATGAGATATTATTTTCAAAGTCATTCATGGAGGAGTGATGTAATTAATTAAATACAATAATTATATATTATGCAATTGACCTTCCTTCCCATAAACCCAAATCTTGTGTTTATAAAAGAGATTTTAGGTCTCATAATAAATTTCATTATTGATCACTCTCTTATCTTTGGTTTCATAACGACAAGAATGATGAAAAGCTCTTTCACACACACACACAAAAATATTTATGTAAAGAGTTACTCCATCTGTCCCATTCTATCTGTCGCAATTAAAATAAAATAAAATTGTCCCATTCTATATGTCGCATTTACATTTTTTAAAGATAATCATTGTTACTTTTTATTTTTTAAATAAGAATTAAATGTTTACTGCTTTTACCCCTACCTTCATTATTTCACATTTTAATTATTTTAAATAAAAGGATATTATGGTCATTTGATAACTATAATTATAACATCAATTATTTTTCTTAATCTATGTGAAATGGTCAACTGCGACAGATATAATGGGATGAATGTAGTAGTTAATTTCTTTTATTGTGAGTCCATGCAGAGGCGGATACAAAAATTTTCTTTTGGTGGGGCACTGAGTTACTGATATAAACAACAAAATAATATATAATATAGAGAAAAAATAAAAAAATTTGTTAAATTTATAATAAAGAAATCACATTACACAACAAGTACACAATCTAAAATAATAATTAAATAAAAATTATAAAAATTATTCTCGTTGAGTTTTTATATTTTGCAATAGACATATAAAAGTATTAATATTAACATTTAAAAATGAATCATTCTCCAGATTCGTAACTAAATAATTGTTCAAAAAATAACAAATCAACACTTGAAAATTCACATGGATAGAACTCAACAAAGCGAATTAATTTTGTTATGAAAATGATATTAAAAAAAAATCATTGGCGGGAATAAAAGCAAGACATACAAATTAATAATCTTTACTTACCTCATAAAACCAATTTTCAAGTTCTTGCAATTATAAATCAATACTTCTTAAAGACTTGAACTCGAAAATGATGAAAAGTGTTCAAATGTAGACCACAAAATTTTCGTCTACGTGGGACAATTAAACCACGGCATTTGAAGATAAAATAAAATGATATCCCACAAATCAACTTAAGTCACAACCATTTGAATAATTCATAGCCCAAAGTTATTTCATTTTACACCGATTAACAAATTCCCCAATAAAACTCTTAGAAAAATCGGGACGCAATTACTTAATACAAGAGAGAGTTTTAAATCTCCTACTGCAGTCAAATGCATAATTGGAAACTATTTCTTACATAATCTTAAATTCTCTAACTCTAAGAAATTTAGATTAGGTTTTCAAAATTTAAAGAGTTACTAGTCATAATTTTTTTTTTCTTTTTTCGAATTAATTGGATTTGGGCCAATACACAACATGACTTAAATAATTGAGAATTGTCTTTCTCTTCTATGGGCTAATTGCCCATTCAATCTGGATAAAGCCACATTCCACGAAGTGTGTGTTTGGTGAGGACATTTTATTAGAATTGTCGTATTTTTTTTTTTAAATTTCTAATACATAATTAATTAAAAAAATTAAAAAAATTTGTGGGGCTTGTGCCACCCAAGCCCCACTATAGATCCGTCTCTGAGTCCATGTAACCTATTTCGTACACTCTTTACTTCTTTATGTATAAATAAAAAATTAAATATGTGATATAAGGGTGGGGTTATTAAAATTTGTTACTCCATTCATCTTATTCTATTTTTTATATTTTTGTATCTTATTATGTATGTCACATTTATATTTTCAATGTTATTTTTTAATTTTTAATAAAAATTAAATGTTACTTTATTTTATATTTTTAATTATTTTAAATAAAAAGATGTTATGATCATTTGATATGTATAATTATAACACAAATTATCTTTTTTAATTTGCGTAAATAATCAGTCGCGATAAATAAAATAGGATTCTTTGAATAAAAGGTTTTTGACGATAAAGAAAATTGTTGAGAATTTTGCTTTTGAAATGACGTGTGAATCTCAAAAGAGTTGGAAAAAAAATAGTTGAATCATTGTGAATGCTATGAAAGTGAAAGTGTTGTGTTCAGGTTTGATTAACTGAAACCCTTTTCATAGGTTCATCGGCTGGTGACCGTTAAGATTTAGACACCATTAGTAGTTGGAATATGCGTATTAGTCAAATAGATCTAACTTAAAGCATTGCCAAAATGGAAATAAATAATTAAAAAATTAAATTAAATAATTCATATCTTCCCATACTTATATAATTAAAAACGTATATTATGTGACTTGGTAATTATTCATTTTTGGTTGCCCAGTTGGTGCCTTTCCTTTTTTCGTGCTCACAGTACAATCTTATTTTACTAGGAATAGATATTGACACCCGTTAAAGTTGTGAGAATATCCTGTTATTTTTAACGAAAATAGACATAATTAAAAAGATAAAAATAACCTTAATAAAAATAAAACAATTAACGACAAAATTGCCCTCAACAACCGCGCCACGTTTTCTGACGAGTCAAACATAAATATTCAATTGCTTCACACTGCTGCGTGTGTGTGAAATGTGAATATATACGTGTTACATGTAGAGTGAATCTGGTGATTTTTTATTTTTATTTTTATAAAATCTTTTGGTTCACAACACCAATGCCAAAATCCTTTGTCAAAAGGTAAACTCATCGTACATCTGTTCATCATATATTTTTTCTAAAATGAGGCTCTATTTTCTTCCATTTTTTTTAAGAGTATCTTTATAAGAGTATATTCGATCATGCCCTCTATTTTTTTTTCCTCTCTGTAAAATAAATGTTAATCTCTCTACTTCGAAAAAAAAAATAACCCCACCAATCTCAATTAAATGATTGTTGGAGTCAATTTTTTTAATTATTATCACATAAATTTACAGATCGCGCACAATAAATCGTAAGATGCATTAGGAAGTATAGCAAGAGAAACTACAAATAACATGAGAAAGACATAATGGATACAACAACAAATAACACAAGAAATAAAAACATGCAAATTGATTACTATATATTTAAACAGCAAATATTACTATCGGAGAGAAACAAGAAGACGAAAAATGAAAATAATGTAACTATGTATTAAGTTTTTTAATAATAAAAAAACTAAATTAATGATATATTTATAAACAAGTCATCATGTATCATTGAACCGCAATATTCTTTAAAATATAGAATGATAATAGAGCACGTTACAAATATCCTATAAAAATATAGATTTCCTCGATTTTAGGAAAATGATTGGAGCTGGTCTAATTAAATTAAATTTATGTACAACTTGCTCTTTCTTGATAAGGGGGCATCTTTTTTCCTTTCTTTTTTTAGTATTATTATATAATAATGACGATAGATACAATAGCATTGACTCTGGTTATAATTTGGGTGTTTATTGAAAATATACCCAATTCCAGTTTCTTCAGAAGACCAGCCATGGCTAATGATGATTCAAGCATAGTCTCAAGTCCCACCAGGCTTGAGGTTAGTGTGTGACTTTTTTAATTACCTAATTTTTTTACTTTTCACTGTAAATTATTTATCCATTTTTTTTTTGCTTTTCTTGATAAAATTTCAGGGTAAGTTTAAGGCAATGGTAGTGTGTTGGTTTCTTGGGCTTGGATCACTTGTCTCGTGGAACAGTATGCTGACTATTGGAGACTACTACTATGATTTGTTCCCGGTATGCTTTTATTTTTTTATTTTTTATTTTTATTTTTATTTCCCTTTTCAATAATTTGTTATTTGAGTTCTGGAGAGATTGTCAAAATTAGTTTACTACTAGTATGATTATTGGTTAATTAAGAGGTAAAAAAGAAAATTAGAGCTGGCTGGCTTTCATTGTGGAAACTATTTATTTATTTTTTTAAATTATTATTATTTGAATAAGTGGAAACTAATTTATTAATATTGGGATTATAAAAAAAACACCTCAAATTATTCTGACCAGTTATCAACAAATCACCAACAGCTTTTCAATTTAACCGAAAATTTTAGATTTTATTGTTAAATATTTACCGGCAATCATTTTAATGACGACAAATTTACCTACATTTTTCTGTAGGTAATTTGTATTTTCCTTGTACTGAATTATTATTATTTATTTTTTTATTTTTATTTGCAGCGTTACCACCCTGCAAGGGTACTTACCCTTGTCTATCAACCATTCGCACTTACAACCATTGCAATACTCGCTTGCAACGAGGCAAAGATAGATACGAGGAAGCGAAACTTGTTTGGATATGTCCTTTTCTGCTTAAGCACATTTGGTCTTTTAATGGTGAGCATTTTTGCATTAATCTTTTATTTTTTTTTCTGTTTAAACTTTAATTGCCGTCCCATAATCGATGTGCTTTATCAGATAGATTTAGCGACATCGGGAAAAGGAGGGTTAGGGAATTATATTGGAATTTGTGTTTTCGTTGCTGCATTTGGAGTTGCGGACGCCTTTGTTCAAGGTGGAATGGTCGGTGATTTAGCATTCATGTGTCCCGAATTCATGCAGGTACGAAATTCGTGTTGGGATAATTAGGGGAAAAAAAAAGAGTTAATCTTGAAAATTCAAAATTAGTTGGGGTCTGTTTGTAAATACTACAGAGCTCACGGGTAGTTTTTGTAAATACCCCAAAGTATATTAGCATGCTTACATTTTTGCTTGTCCGAATGGTCAGTCGTTCTTTGCTGGTTTGGCTGCATCAGGAGCGTTAACTTCTGCCATGAGGCTAATTACAAAAGCAGCTTTTGATAAAACGAATAACGGTCTCCGAAAGGGAGCTAGTAAGTTAATTACTCTTCTCCCTCTAAGATTGTGGTGAGACGGTCTTACGTAAGACAGTCATACTAAGTAGACATTTTTTTTAAATATTGAAATGTCGTATTTTGCAAAATAATGCAAGTATTTGTTTTGAAAAGTATATGGTCATTTGACATAACGTCTTACGTAAGACCGTCTTACAATACTTGTTTGTGATTTATTTTTTGTTGGATTGTGCAGTGTTGTTTCTCGCCATCTCGACGTTCTTTGAATTTATATGTATTTTCCTATACGCGCTTGTCTTCGGCAAACTGCCTATTGTGAAGCACTTTCGTAAGAAGGCGGCTACCGAAGGGTCCAAAACGGTTTCATCTGATCTCGTTGCAGCTGGTATCCAGATTTCAGACAGCGAGACCGTAAAAGAACACATTTTATTACGAAATTCAAATTTATTTGCTATTTCGAATTTTTTCTAAGTTTTAAAAGGTAGTCTCTGTTATTATCGCAGGTTGAGGATGCTAAACACGCGCGGCTAAGCAACAAGGCATTGTTACGCCAGAACATTGATTATGCATTGGACCTTTATTTGATATACGTACTCACGTTATCGATTTTTCCCGGGTTCTTGTATGAAAACACGGGCACACACCAACTCGGAACTTGGTAAGTGATCATATTAACCGTAACCGCGTAACTATGAGTATTAATTAGTTATTTCCAATTTGATTTAATTTTTATTTTTTATGTGTAGGTATGCGGTCGTACTAATAGCAATGTACAACGTGTGGGACCTCATAGCACGATACATTCCTCTCATTGAATGCATAAGACTAGAATCCCGAGTAGGGCTCATGATTGCGTGCTTGTCACGATTCTTGCTCATTCCGTGTTTCTACTTCACCGCGAAGTACGGGGACCAAGGATGGATGATCGTGCTAGTATCCTTCCTAGGACTAACAAACGGCTATCTCACGGTTTGTGTACTCACGGTTGCCCCCAAAGGGTATAAGGTGAGTCGAAAATTTTGTACAGTGAAAATTTGGCCCTTTTTTTGGCTTTACGATACTAAATCGGATGACGGGTGTTTGTTTTTTTAGGCACCGGAGCAGAATGCGTTGGGCAATTTGCTTGTCGTGTTTCTACTTGCCGGAATATTTTCAGGCGTTTGTCTCGACTGGTTGTGGATTATCGGGAACGGGACGTTCTAGGAGACGATTGCATCACCATTGTGATAGTCTTCAAGGGAGGAGGGAATATGTAGGTTTTGGTTAAAAAAGATGGAAGTAAAGTTGGGAAATGAATTGTGGGTGTATGTAGGAAAATAGTAGGTGTATCTAGCAAAAAAAACTTAAAACAACAAATTAAACAAGGGCATGAATGAAATTTTAATTAGGTTATTTTTGTCCAATAAAGATGTGACGTCACACTTTGGTGAGTCATTATGGGGGTAATATTCCACGTTTATTTCATTTTGCAATCATATTTAAAAAAAAAATTATACCATCAATTAAATACTTTTCGTAGTGCAATTTCTCAATACACCTAAAATAAACCTAACATTCCCTAATCCACTCCTACTTGTATACTAGGCAAAAGGTTGAAAAAAAGAAGAGGCTTTAATGCAGAAAAACCTTTACATGAGATGATTAAATTAAATAAAAAAAACTTCATAAACCTAAAAAGTCCCAACTCAAAAGCTCTTGAACGAAATAGGATCAACGAAACACTCACTTGATTATCATTTTGTTCTAAGATTTTGTTCAATTTGAGTGTTTTCTTTTAAATAATTTAAAATTACATTTTCAAGTAACTTTTGATTGTTTCTCACACCAATCACTTCATTTTATTTTTAAAATAAATTATTTAATCATCAATTATTATTACACATTTACCCATAAATTTCACTATTTCTCAACTCACATATGTATAACCACCAATTATTATTTTACTATATTTTAAATTAAATTAATTTTAATTATTATATTTGCATTTTATATTTATTTATACTCTTAGCAAACATCGCTTTTAAACAAAAAGAGAAAAAAAAAAAAAAAAAGGCCAATTTTTTATTATTTTCAAAACTTCAAAATGAAACATATCTCAGCTCCCTAATTACGATGAAGCCGGACAAAGCTTACCGAAAGTTTTCAATTTCGTTAATAATTCAATTTTTGTTTTGTTGCACTCGTTTTTCAAACTTTATCACGTTTTTAGATTTCCTTTATTTCCTTTCAATAATAAGTAGGGACTTTCCCTTCTACATTTTTGATAAAGCTAGATGTTTGACTTTATGAATTTATTATAAGCATATAATTGATTAAGAAACGGATCCTTTATGAAATTATTAATTATTAAATAATTTTTAATTATTAATTATGTAAATAATTTGTGGGAGGAACTGGGAAAGGCACTTTGTCCTTAAATAAGAACTGTAATGCACTATTTAACCCTCTGTCTGCCATTTTGAACTGTGAGGCTTGTCAGTAAACCACGTGTCTCTAGTTTATGGTGAACATGCAACTTTTCCCATATCTCATGCAAAACTTAGAGCTTCTGCAGTAATTAAATTAAATCAAGGCTGAGTTTTCATTAAACTAACTAACCCACCACCCATTGTTGGATTAATCCATCACCGCATTGACCTTTCGTAGCAATTAATATATGTTGATTAAGAATGAGATTTATCAAGTCGTTATTAACTGCGTAGTGGGATTTGGCATCATATGCGTTTTCCACCAAATGATTGATTGATACCCTTGTATCAAAATTAGTGTTGCTCAAATTGGTCTAGGGCGATAAAGTCACATCAATATATTTGGTAGAAAAATCGTCTCAGAATTAAATCGGGCCGGCCTAGGTGTTGTGTGCACCATTTTTCTAGTTTTGTTCGGTTTACCATTTTTTATTTCTTGTGTAATATATTTATCTTCAGTAATTACAATCCTAGTTAGTTAAATATCACTAGTGGAAAAAAGTCATTTAGAGGCGGTCCATAAGTGACGGTTCAACAAGAAACCGCCGCAAAAGGTGCATAAGTGACGGTTTTTAGAAACAACCGGGATCTACCGAGTGTGGTTATTATGTGATGAGGTACATGTACGAAATTGTCAACAATTTTCCCAATAGTCGAAACATTGGAATGGTAAGTTGATTTATGTATTATTATCTTTAATGTTTATATATTGAGAAGTTATAAATCATAATTCGTTAGTATTACTAATTCCAATATTTTGTTTCATGTTTTTAATTTAAGGATTGGATATCGAATCAAGATCCTTACTCACCGTTGGAGTTCGATGAGATTCGAAATGTGTTTGCAAGATACTTTATTGACGTTCTTCTAAATTCTTAATTGTAAGTATTTGTTGAGTATATTGATGAGATTGAATTGTTATGGTGTGAGATGATATATTTGAATGATTTTGTTCGATATTTATGACATTTGTTGTTTATTTGGATAATTTGTGTTTGTTATGAATATTTTGGTTTTTTTAGTTTGTGTATTTGCTATGAAAAAAATCTTTTGCAGGAATTATAATAAATCTCTGAAATTTCAGATTTTGTTAAATTTTGATGCAGAAAGCAGGAAAAAAAAAACAACAAAAGTGGCGGTTCTAACATGAACCGCCTCCAAAGCTTGGTACTTTAAGTGACGCTTCGAGATAGGAAGCGCCGCCCGGTCCTCGTATTATTGGTGACGCTTCTTTGGATTAACCGTCACCCGGCTTCGGTTATAAGCGGCGGTTCTTAATAAGAACCGCCGCCCGATTTCAACTTTAAGCGGCGGTTTTCAATAGTTTTGGTGGCGGTTCGGTTTAAGAACCGCCGCCCGGCGTCTATTTTAAGCAGCGGTTTGAACCGTCGCCCGA
>BMAC01000176.1:1131463-1149280 GCA_014905375.1 Phtheirospermum japonicum
AAGATTGGCGAGGTGGCTTACCGATTGCAGCTTCCAGAAGGCGCCAGGATCCACCCAGTTTTTCCACGTGTCACTCCTGAAGAGGAAACTTAGCCCCCACGCTGCAACCACCTCCGACTCAGGAACTTCCTCTAGTTGATGATGACGGCGAATTCCTGGTAAATCCACATGAATCAATTGGTCAAAGATTGGTTCGCCGAAAGAAAGAAAAGGTACAACAATTTCTAATTATGTGGTGCAACGGTGGAATTGAACATTCAACTTGGGAGGATGAGAAACACTTACGCCGTTGTTCCCCAAGTTTGATCCTTTGGGACAAGGATCTCAAAAGGGGGCCGGTATTGTCATGAATCATGGTTTGATTTCGGAAAAAATTGGGGATTAGGGCACAACTTGAAGATGGTAATTTGGGAGAAGTACCGCATTTGGACGAGAAGCAAGCGGATATGGTAAGGGGCCGGGTCCGGATCCACAATTAAAGTTGAAACGGATGGGGACAGCACTTGCGGTGCTGGGCCAGTTGTTTGCTCAAAGGGAAAAGCCCAAATAATTAAATGACAGGCCCATTTAGTTATATGAATGGAGCCCAATTATGTTATTTGTGTTCAATTTATATTGTAGCTAAGAGAGAGGGTAAAAGTTGTTGTATTTTCGTTTTTTAGGGGACATTTTAGCTTGTTGCAATGGTCCCCCCCTGGGGTATTTATGTTTGTTGATGGAATGAGAAAAGGCATCAGATAATTACAACAATAATTCCTTCCTCTCCAAGTCTTTCTATTTTCTTCCCTATTCTATCCTAATATATCTTCAAACTCTGATTATTCTCATCAAGAAACTCAGAAATATTCACACAACATTACAGAAAATAATCAAAATCATTACACTATAACATGGGAAAATAGCTGATTTATGCGATTTAATATGATTTTTGATTGATTCAATATGCTAACTACCAAACACTATAAGGAACAAATACATACACCACATTGTCCATGTTGCGACCTCAGCTTTATTCTCGCGACCTCAACTACGACCTCATGCGACCTCATTACATAAAACAATATATGGTTTATTTGACTTAGACATGGGCTAAGTAGTTTTCTTGGTCACCTATGGTCTAATTCTATTGGTGATGCGACCTAGTTGGTTTCTTTGTTCTCATTATTTGAACATGGGAGAATGAGTAATTTTCTTGGTCACTTGTGATCTAATATGGACTATGGTATGGGATCTCTGCGGATTAAAGGCATGGTATGGTTATTAGTTCATGGTCAACAAGTTTATGGTTATAAGGCGATGTTTAACTAATATTCCAGGGTTATGGTTTATGACATGGAATGACTTTTTGGCCAACCTGTTTTAAGTCGAATAAGTAGTTTATGATTTTTCGGTTGAAGTATTTTAGGTCGGATAAATGAAATATTTATTTTTTATATATATTTCAGTAATATTAATTTTACTGAAATATAATATTAATTTTTCAATTATATATTGTAAATTTTGTATTTGAAAAAGATATATAATTTTTATCTTACACTCACACACACACAAAATTGTCAATACAATTCTAAATTAAAAAAAAACCCATAAATTTCCAATTAATATTTATAATTTTCTAAATATAAATATTGTTAATACATCTTTTATATTATTAATTATTAACCACATGACTAAGTATTATGTCAATTATTATGATACGAAAAATAAAATTATCATTCAATATTATTATTTATATAAAAAGTGTGATTAAATACTATATTAATCATGAATACATTAATTATTATATAATTATAATTATCGAATGATAATTTAGCACTTTACCCTCCGAACTTTAAGATTCTTTCACTTTGCCCCCAACTGTCCGTCGATAGAATTTAGAAGGAATATTCCATCGAAAATAAAGTTTAGGGGGTAACGTCGAAAATTATTGTAAATTAGAGGGCAAAGTGGAATAAAAAATATTTTAGGGGATAAAGTGAAAAAAACAGCACATGGAAGTTGGGTGAAAAAAAAAATCTATCCCGACCTGCAAGTCGGGCCGGGGCTCTGCGCTCTTTCTTTCTGTGTGGGACGATACCGGGGAGAGGAGGGAATGCGTCGAGGGGTTCTTTGACTACTGTTGGAGAGCACACAGATCACTGTGGTACTCGAGAAAAAGAGTCAGCCGCTTAGAGGAGAGACTCGAGTTGAGTAATAATAACGAAAACATATATTGAGCTGATCAATGAAACAGCMTTTTAAAATTTGTTTACTTCGGCTAATTGGCTCGAACCAAAACCGAAAATCATCCAAATTCTCAAGCCTCAACTTGGATTTCCCCTCTAATTTAGGTTAGGTTTCATTTTCGATTCAATTGATCTTTGTCTTGCCTCTAAACTTTGTGTTAAGGCGATTYACYACGTGGTGCTTGTGCTTATTCCTGAAAGGGGAGGCTAACGTGCGCGCAAGGTCAATAGAAGTGGAAATTACACGACTACTCAGCTGGCGATTCCGGTAAGGTAACCTAATTGTAAAATTTAAATAAATCCTTTCTCCGATTTTTTTTTTTCCTTTTTTTGGCTTCAATCGATAATCGGATAATATATAAGGTTTTATATTATATATTCTTCTTCTTCTTCTTCTTCTTTATATTTTCCATTCATTTGAACAGGTACGATGGTAGAAAGAGTGCAACGGACCTGCCAAGGGTGCGGCAGCAATGTCGGCTTTATCATGTCCGATGATGGCTTCTTCTATTGTAGTCAGTCCCATTGTAACTCACGAGCTGATGATATTGTCGATACCYGAGTTGACGAGGACCAGATTCCCAACCATTACCCCCCACTCCGTKGCACCCGAGTCAGTCGCGTCAATGCTAATGTAAACGCTGCTGAGCCCATCTCTCAGGTAAAACTCACCACATCCAACTATTTGGACCATCTTGATGTTCCGATCYATGATGCGGGTGATGGAGTTGGGCCTACTGGGCCGAGTGATTTCGGATTTTCYAAAAAGAATATTAGCTATGAGGATTATTATTTAGAGATTAGGTCTAGATACCTGACTGGGATTCAGACGATGATTCAATTGCAATGCAAGGCTTTGGTCGAGGAGTTTAGTGTTAGTCCTTTGATTATTGGGCTTGTGGGGCCAGTGTGGTTGAGGTTTTTGGCTTCCACTGGGCTTATGGCTGATGAATGGGCGGATCAGGCTGTTCATGATTCCGAGGCTCAGATGCAAGGTACGGCTAGTGCTTTGAYAAGTTTTTTAAATCCGAACGAAGTTTGGTAATACCTGAAACCCATGTTTTTAATGCTTTAAATTGGGCTGGTTAATTGGAAATGTAAACAAGATTATGTGCTAGAATTAAGTGAATTTAAGATGTGAATTGATTATATCATTTTAGGTGTCAATATTTTCTAAATGACCATTGTGTACTCAATATAAGGGGTTTGGATTGAGAAAAAAAAAGCATAGAGCTCGGTATTGGATATTGAGAGAAAGGCTTACGGTTATTTCACAGTTTAAGAAAATATTGGTTAATGTTGTTAAAGTATTGCATTTTRCATCTATGCCCCTATGGTTAATTAATTGTTTATCTATTGTCTACTTGATTTCCGTAAAACTTAGTCTGGGTGAATGGAGTAGTGTGATTTTAAAATAATTAAATACAGTTATACATGGAAATAAAAATTTAACTACATACTAAATGTAGTAACAAGCCTATCTTTGTGGGACAACCAAAATAATAACATGGCCTATCTTTATGGGACGGAGGGGTGCTTTTATTTTTGTGATTGGAAATATGAGTCAGCGGATTTTGGTGCGACACAATACTTAATAATTTGGAAGCTGAAGTACATGCAGTGAGATGAAGATTTTGAAAAAACGCAGATTATTATAATCTGCGGACTAATCACGAGAATAGACATGCCACAAAGTCAATTTCAAATTTATTTATTTATTTTCTCATTGCCTTTCATCTTTTAACACAAATTAGAAAAATGACCTTGAGCTTATTGTCCTCCCATCTCGTAATCCAGGTGAAGGAGAAGAATTTCAGCCTAACTCACAACACCGCGGAGATCCTGTTAACATTCACGGTAAGCGCATCGCGTATGTATGGTTTAGATCCCTTAGAAGTGCAATACCATTACCTTCTACCTTAGCTATTTCTTTCCTCGTCTGTCACGTGGCTCGTGAGCCAATAATYCCGCCYGACATCATAAAGTGGGCCCTCGAAGGTAAGCTCCCTTATTTCGCCGCTTTCGGRGAAATAGAGAAGCAGATTGGGTCATCCTCCGATGCATGCCCAATTCCCATGAAACGTATGTTCAGACCTGTTAAAATMATTTCGTCRCAGAAATTGGAGTCAGGTGCAGCTAAAATTGCGCAGAAAATCYGTTTAGAGTTGCCTTCYGTGAACTTTTATGCTATTGCGTCTCGTTACCTTAATCAGTTATCTCTTCCTATTGCGGAGATACTTCCTATYGRGTGCCGCGTGTATGAATGGTCTGAGCCGACCGAGTTATATCTTTCGYCGAACYAGTTTAAGATCCCAACTCGTGCGTGTGTCATGTCGATCATCATCGTGGCGATAAGGATGATTTTCYACATTAATGGTTATGGAATGTGGGAATCTAGTTTGTCGAATAATAGAGAGGATGGTGATGATGAAAAGTCTTCTGACAATTTGGAGCCTTCTGGTGCTAAACTGAATGTTGTGAAGCTTCTATGGATGCTTGAGGCGAAATATGAKGAGCTTGATGAATTATATGGTAATTGTCTATAACCTGTGTATTTGGTTTTTGAGTAAAATAAAATGTTTGACAATAACTTGTGTCAAATTGCCTAACGAACTACATTTCGTTAGGCAGGACCCACATTTTAGTTTTTCAATTTTTATTTTTTAGGGTTCTTTTTGTAGTTTTTTATTTGMTTTAGTGTTTCTTAGGTTTTCCAATTTTTAGGTTTTTTTTTTCTTCATTTTTTTAAAGTTCGTTTTTTAGTTAGTTTAATTTTTTAGGAGACTTGCCCAACTGTTAAGCGGGGTTTGACAGGAATGTGCCTCKAAATGTTTTGATGTTTATTGGAAGATATTAACTTGAGTAAGCTTTTGTCTTTTGCCCTTCTTTTGCAGAGTATTCATGTGATTTGCRGTCGTACCTCCAATTTTGTAAGGATGTAGTTTTTTCTGGATTACAGCCGTCATATGAGGATCTTGAAGAAGAAAATCTGTTGAAGGAGTTTTGGGTTTTTTATCAGAGTAACAAGGTACTTAGGTCTTGAATTTTCACCCCTCTCATGGTGTTTATTTTTAAGTTACACAAGTAATAAGTTCCTGGTTTTGTTTTATTGATTTTACTTCTCAGCATGATAGCTTTGTTCTCCGTTGTAGGTGCTTTGGATTTATTAAAAAAAAAAAAAGTGCTTCTGCTTAGAGTCAGTAGTCTTTTATTTGAATTTAAAAAAACAAAAAACAAAAAAATTCTTCGTTCGACGATTCGATTCAGTGACATCAGGCAGGATAATTCTCAGTCCTTAATTAGCTGGATTCTTGTGTTTGTTTTATTATATTTTAGTTTATCTACGTTATCCGCCTTAGATGTTGCGCAGTGCTTTTAGAATTAATAGATATGAATTCATCTAATTATTTATTTCAATTTATTGGTCAAGAAACTTCCAAATCGTGTCTATTGGTTATTCTCAGATAATTTTGCATTTCGTTTAGTTCTCTAGGTGAATTAMCAGCTTTACTAAATTCCAAATTGTTGGCCACAATTCTTGTTGAAATTCTATTTATTTATTTTTAATAATTTTAACACCATCCTAATTTCAGGACATTGGAAAATCAGAAAATCGAGAAGGTGACTCCTCAGGACCCAATGGCATGAGCAGAAAGAGATCWAAAGGCGCTTGTCCATGTAATCAAAACAAAGTTAAGAAAATCAAGAGTGATCAAAACACATCACCAAAAACCGATACTTGTTGTGATGGCGATCAAGACTTGGCACATTACAGTCAACCTTCCAAAGAGTCATCCCCGAAAGACGACGCAATAAYGCGATTGAAGATGAACATGGACGATAAAAAATTCTGCTATATTCCACCAAGGGTTAAGGTCYAGAGGAAAGACTATCTACATTACGCTAGGAGAAAGAAAGACGTGTTTGTTTATGCTGTCCATGCAGATTATTACATCTTGCTTCGATCTTGTGCTAAGGTTGCTCGAGTCGAAACCCGGGTCATGCATATTGCGGTATTGAGTCTAGAGAGGAGATTGCAATGGCTGGAGAAAAGAGTTGATTCATTGTTAAATCTCGATTTAAYTTTTAGTGATGATTGTGATTTTTGTAAGGATGAGCCTGAGCAAAATAATGGTGACGATACTGTGGATTTAAACAATTAACTAGTAATACAATACGTAATGGGCTTAGGGTTATTCTTCTGATTTATTTTATTTTTATTTAAATTCATTTGTTCACTCATTTGTGTTTGAATTTTTTAGTTTTATAATATTAATTTGGTAAAAACATGTTTATTAGGGGAAATATTGGAATCTTGTCTGTTTTGAAAGTCATCTTCATTATGTAAAGAGCGGTTTAGGAGTTTCTGAGAAACGCCGTTGAGAAGCCTTTTTTCCAATGGTTGAAAATCCATTCTCTGTAATCTATTTACTTTGCCAGATGCTGAATTTATGCCCATGACATGATATATCCAAGATCCTGGGATATATCCAAGATATAGGTAAATTTAAACTGTATTTATATAGTATGCTAAGGAAAAAAACTAGATGATCACCTCAACGGTGGGATATTTTGAATCTTCAACCCCCGGGCTATAATAAATTAGGATGAAAGGTAACTTTAACGACTAATTTTTTAATGTTGCCTGAATATAATATAATTTACCAGTTTAGTAAATCATATGCCCGGATTCCAAATTAATATAATGATGATATTATTGGGTTTCACATTTATTTATTTTTCATAATATCACTCAAAACAATGATTTCTTCCGATATTTCCAATAGTGAAAATCATTTTTTCTAAGTAAAATATATATAGTTTCTAAACAAAAATGAAAATTTTATTTTTTTATTATAATTATTTTTCTTATCATTTTTAATTTATCTTTATTTTTTGATATTATTTTGGAAGTCTTTAATAATTATTATAATTTTATTTATTATTTTTATATTTCCCAATTGTATTTATATTGAATAATTAATTTTCAATCAACTAATTTATAAATAATTACTTTAGAATTAGCTGCCCGCCCCTAATTTCATTGTGCTCAATCATATGTACGGCAAGAAACAATTTGAATCAAACTTATATAAAAGAGCTAATGTTAACCATCATATGGAGGTGTACTTTGCAGATAGGTATATCAATTAAAACCATTAGAAAGATAAATTATGTAAAAAATATATATACATATCATATATAAATATATCAATGTATAGACATGTATAGGTATGATATACATTGTATAACAACTAAAATATATAAGAGTGGTACAACATATAAGTTGAGCCGAAAGGCTTTTGGCTGCGGTGGTGTTTTCGACTAATTATGATCAAGTTATTGGGGATTTGGGTGTTTGGAAGTTATGTTTGGTAACTTTGATTAGACATGCTATTGACGGTTACGTTTAGCCGGTTAACTGTCGGTTTTTAACCGTTGACTGGTTACTGTTAATCGTTGACCACCGGTTTCGGTTAATACCGTAACCGTCAATCGAATTTCAGCTGTTCGATTACGGTTAAAGTTCCTGGTCAACCAAAATCGCGGTTATAACCGTCGATTAACCGGAAAAAAAATTTAAGAAAAAATTGGGTGGCGATTTAACCGGTTAACCGAAACCGGCGGTTATAACGGCTAATTTTTTAAATTATTTAAATTAAAAAAAAACGGTGGTTAACTGCCGGTTCGGTTAACCGGTCTATATTCAATATTCGGACGAAAGTGTCTGACACCTTAATCCGCAAAATGGAAGAACAGGTCCGAACCAACCTCAATGTTTTCAAAAGATTTGGTCCGAACATATTGAGATCGATTCTCCTAACTAGGTTCGAACAATATGAACCCTAAATTGGGTCTTGCCCCTGTTCTGTGAATAAGCGATTTACAACTCAATATCGATGCATAATTCAACGCAAACCACAATTTGAACAACAAAATATCAATTTTAAACACATATTTCTTGCACAAATCTTGTACATCTATCATATTTTCACGACAATTCCAATTAACTTCAAAAAATATAATTATCTAACGTGTCAGATTGTCTCTCTCAAGCATTTTATATAGTCGGAGCAAGCCTCAGGTCTCTAGTGGAAGTGGTCGCCGAGAGAACTCCCTCTCTCGTTCTTTTCAGCCTTCTCGTATTCGTATTGGATGGATTTATGTGTCGGTGGATTGAGTGTAAAAAATGACGCAAGCAAAGGTGAGTGCGAGTTATAACTATATTTTTGAAAAACTAATGGGGCGGGTATTTAAGAAAATGTGGGGAAAAGTAACCCAATGAGTTCCACTGACCGCACCCATTCTCAAATAACATGATTTAATTCACAACCCGGGGCCCGAGCCCAAATATTAAGGGCCAAAACCATCCTTCGGCATCATTAGGGTTATGCCTAGGGGTATGTCAGTTCTTATTATTACTATCATTCATGTTGTACCACAAATATAATAATAATAATAATAATAACAACGGATAACAGTAGGTTTTATTCACAATATCATTTCTATGTAGACAGAGATGTTCAATGATTTGGCTAAATGAGTTCCGATTCGATTAATTGTAAACCACTGTTCGAATCGAATTGTTGATCCTTGTTTCGAACCGAAACTGAACTGCCGATAAGGCGGTTCGACTCAAATTTGAACAATTTTCAAATCGTGAATCGGCGGTTCAAACCACTGATTTTTTTTACTTTTACACTTATAAAATATTCATTTTCTAAGTCATTTTTGAACACTAAACTCTTTCAATATTTTGAATTGGTGATCAACAAGAAAAAATACTTTATCTTATAAGTAATAGTCCCACGGTCGCGATAGAGATATTAATCGTTATTGGATCTAACAACAATTCGATATATTGGTGATAACTTATATCTTTCGTCCTCTCTAAGTTAAGTAAGATACGAGAAAATAATGTGTACTTTGATTTTAATGTGAGAAATTACAATTTAATATATAACTTATTTCAATTGTTTAAAGTAACAATTTCAAATTTTAAATTCAAGTATTTGAAAATTGGTCATTCTCACTCACATATTTTTCTCACTTAAACTCACTTTTTTTATTATTAAAATTGAAAATAAACATAGAGAAAAAAAGCATGAATTTTAAAAATTAAAAATTTAAAAAAAAAACAAATAAAAAGAAAACACAAATCGGATCATACTGGTCATATCGGTCAATCGAACTGTGGTCGAACCGTAAACTGGTACAACAACTGACTAGATTCAATTCCAATTTATTATTTTTTGACAAACTGAAAAGGGCGCGATATACGCTCCTCAAAATATTATGAGTTGACCCTTATTGATGAGAGCACCCCAAAATTCTTTTAAATGAATTTTCTTCTATTAAATCAACCCCACAAACACCCCATTTTACTCCACATAATATAATAAATAATATAATAGTAAAAATAAAATAAAAAGAAATGAAAAGAACAACCCGCCGGCATGGACACTCGGTCGGGACTTGATCTTGAGGGCTTGGTGGCTAGCGGGCTTCAGATCTATGAGCCGGTTTGATGACGACATCTTCAATCTCAGCCTTGGTGGCGAGTGGGTTTTGAAATAAAATCTCATCGGATGCAATTTGGAGTTTTTGGACACAGATTCTTTGTTGACTGCTATATGGAGTTTCCCAAACCTGCAATACTTTTTATTGATTTTTATTTCAAATTGTTCTCGGTGCTTTTAATAAATATGTGGATTGATTAAAAAACATGGGCTACATTTTAAAATTTTGAAAGAGGTCTGGCCTAATTCAAAATTATGAAAACTCTAATTTAGCCCCAGTTTTCAAACCTTTAAGCGATATGGGCAAACTAAAAGTGGGATTTCTCGATCCAAATCTTGGGAGTATAACTCTAATGGCAATGAAATGGTGATGTGGCGGCGGCGGAGGAGGTCGCGTCGGCAGACATGGTTTCCAGAAGCAATTATTTTTGTACTGGCTAATGAAAACTTTCTTTTAATATATATATAATTGCATAAATTTTATGTTTTTAATTTTAATTATATATTGTGATACGGTTATTTTAGCCTTTTCACTTAGAACTATTTTTGTCTAAATATCTTGGGGTCAACTAATAGTATTTAGGGGTGCGTATATCGCACCAAACTGAAAATTCATAATTCATACTATACTCCACCAATTTGCAACGTTAAGCATGTCTACATCACATTTTGACACATTAGTTACATTTAGGCCGCTTTCACTTCGGGAGACGGGACGGGATTTCGGGTGATATCCCGAATCCTCCCACGTTCACTTCGGTAGAGTCAAGTCCGGTATCACAATCCCAGCCCGCGTTCTATCCCCTATTGGGTTGACTAACCCATCCCACTCCCGGGGGTGGGATGATTCTATCCCTTGAACGCCCACCATGTCAAAATACGGAAATACCCCTGCCTTTTAGAATTACTTCCCAAAATAACCCTGTTCCAACGAGAAATTACATGGACACCAGTGTATTAACCCTACTACCGCCCCAATCATCTCCCACTCAGTCACTCTGAAACCCTAGCTACGTAAAATTTTCTCTCTCGTAAAATTTGGTCGCCGTTCCACATCCCCCGCATCGGCGAATCGAGGTACCGCTCTGAAGCCGTCGCATGCGCTGTTCATCCCGGGGCGCTCCGCGTCTTGTGGCTGAAATTACCATGTCGTGTTCGGACGACATTGTTGCTCTTTTCGATTTTCTGACCTTTTTTTTTTCTTATTTATGAATACCGCAGTGAAATCGAGCTTTGAAGGTGCCGACATCTACTGCTTGGAGTGCCCACAGCATCGACCAAGAGAATAAAACCCGCACGGTCGAAGGTTTGTGTCCCATCTTTTTACGCAGTTACATTGTTAAGAGTTGAGCATCTGACACGTTCGTGAGTCGGTATGTGTGTTAGTTTTACTCATTTATTTTGGCCGCCTACCGTACTAAAACTGAGGGTTCGGCGGGATCCTATTTTTTTATTTTTTTAATGCGTCGTGTGAGATAAGGCTTTCGGTTACTCATACTGTGAATATCTTTCATATTGTGCCAGTTTTTTCAGATGTGCATTTCGTGTTTGGTTTGGTTATGACCTTTTTGAGTGGTTGTCAATTGGAATGCAGTGGATTGTGCCGTTCGGTTTCTTATTTATCTGAACTGGGCTTGTCTATGTGATAATGAGTTTTCAATCGTAGTAACTGCGTTGTACAACCTTATTTTGCGACTGTTTGATCCTCTTAGTTCAATTGCTAAATGACATTATTTGATAATAATCAATATGGAGTACCACATGATTCCCTTTTAAATGCTCATTTGCCCATGTTATCTACATATAAATTCTGATATATCAAGTAGCAAACATGTAGGCCTACTCATGTCGAAATATTGTTGTTTAGTTGGTTGTGAATTGGAATGCAGTGGATTGTGCTGTTCTATGTTTTTTACTTTTCTGAACTGGGCTTGACTCTGTGATAAGGAGTTTTCAATCGTAGTGTTTGCGTTGTACAAACTTCTTTTGCGAGTGTTAATCCTTTTAATTCAAATGCTAAATGACAATATTTGATAATAATAAATATGGAGTACCAGAAGTTTCCCTTGTAAATGCTCATTTTCCCATGTTACCTACGTATGAACACTAATATATCAAGTAACAAACATGTATGCATACTCATGTCGAAACGTTGTTGTTTGAGTGGTTGTGAATTGGAATGCAGTGGATTGTGCTGTTTGATGTTTTAATTCATGATAAAATTTAACCACACCTTTGAGCTATGAGATCTTTTTTTTTCTTTTGTGGGTGAACAAATAAATGTCGACGTTTATCGGCTGGAAACCTGACATGGCCTATCGTTGTATGATAATGCCTCCGAATGGTAACAATGCCACGAACGACGACATGTTTTCATTTTTTAAAAGATTAAAAAAAAAACATCAATTTCTGTGGGCAGTTCAGATGGGATGAAGTAAGGCTTGGTCATTTTTTAGTAGAGCTACTCCACCATACAAACATTTCAACAATTACCTCCAAGTGATGCCTTAACTGCACTATTTTTCATTACCATTTTATTTGTTATGGCTGCTTTCATGAGAATTTTAAGCAGGCTCCTTTGAACTCCTTTTTGTAATCGCGGAAACAATGTGAACATATGGAAAAATTAATTGATTTTTTGATTAGAACAAGGACATGGCACGTTGGCCGATTACTACTAGTAACTGCGTATTTGAACCCTCTTCTCAATGTACTAGAATCTTTGATTATTTTCTGCACAAATGGATTCCCTTGAAGCCGATGTCCAAGTAGCTCTTGTTCTGGAGGAATTCTTGCATACACTTAAAATGTTCTTCACCATTCTAGCGTATTACAGACTGTTTGTCTCTTCTCCAAAGCACAAGTCGAGTAGCAACGCAGCCAATCCTCGAAGATACAGATTAACTGATCGACAACCCGAACGTATAAATCAGATGCGTGAATTAATTAGTATTAGTAATAGGGCATGTGTCGAACAGTTACGTATGGATAGGAATGCATTTGGACGGTTGTGTTATAAACTAGAAAACTTTGGAGGTCTAACCCAGTCCCGTAATGTGTTGATATGTGAGCAAGTAGCGTTCTTCCTTAGTGTACTGTCCCACCACAAAAAAAATAGGGTTGTGAAGTTCGACTTCAACAGGTCTGGTTGCACGGTTAGTAAGCACTTCCGGTTTGTACTCGATGCTGTCCTAAGACTCCATCCCAACGACACAACCAACTTCGGTAGATGACACATGCACGGACAATAACTGGAAATGGTTTAAGGTAAACAAATACATTTTGCATTCAAATAAACATGTCTTTTGCACAATTTTCTCTAGAATAGGATGAAATGCCATTATCACACAAATGGTTACAGTATGCCATGTGTGATTGCATTGTTGCATTAGACGTGACAATTTGAGCTTCTATCGTTCGTTTAGGGGTGCTTAGGGGCGTTAGATGGCACATACATAGGCGTTCGAGTCCCGTCACTTTAGAAACCTAGATACCGTAACCGGAAAGGGCTTGTCTCTGTGAATATGCTCGGTGTATGTGACCGCCATCTGCAATTCAATTTCGTCCTAATTGGTTGGGAAGGATCGACTGCGGACAGTCGAGTGCTGCGCGATGCTATCACTAGGCGCAATGGATTGCGCATTCCGTCCGGTAAACTCATCCCAAATAAATTGGATTACACGTACACGGGTTGTACTTTAGACTTCCATTATCATATTTCCTCACCTTCTCGGTATCTTGTCATTGTCCATGAGTCTCACAAGCTTAATAACAATCCACAGGTAAATATTACCTTTGCAATTCAGGATACACTAATGGGGCCGGTTTTCTTACGCCATACAGAGGGGTGAGATATCATTTGAGCGAATGGTCTAGGGACAGCGGGAGTCCAACTAATCTCAAAGAACTTTTTAACCTTCATCATGCTAAGGCTCGTAACGCCATTGAGCGATCGTTCGGTATCTTGAAACTTCGGTGGGCAGTCCTACGCAGCCCTGCCTTTTACTCAATCAAAATTCAAAACAAGATGATCATGGCGTGCTGTTTGATTCACAACTTCATTCGTGCAGAAATGGATACCGACCTAATCGAAGCTGAGATGAATGAGGACAATGGCCATTCCGACGACGCAGAAAATTTACCCGACGAGTATGTTGACCAAGTCGAAGCTTCACCGGAGTGGACTGCATGGCGTGACAATTTGGCTCTCTCCATGTACAATGACTGGTTGAACCCATAGGATCATTGTCGAAATTTTTTTGTGCTAATCGTTTTATAGAGAATAGAAACTTATAACTATGATGTCTATTGTCATGAGTTATTACTGGCTGCTGCTAGCTGTGGCAGTGTGTTTGACTATACCTTACTTTCTGTCTACTTTCGTGCAATCTAACTAACTGTTAATGACCAACCTAATCTAATTTTACCAACTGCAAATGAATACAATTACGTGCTTGTTCCAAAAAATGTTTAAAATACTGGCATATTTCATAAACGTAGAATGGATTCCGAAGCAAGTATTTCCAAAACAGGGGCTCATCGGCCAAACCGTAAAGTTTGGACAACTGTCGAGGAGGCCGCGCTTATTGATGGGCTGAAAGACTTAATCCTGAAAGGGTGGAAGGCTGATAACGGGTTCAGGGCCGGATATGCACATATGCTCGAGAACCATATGCTTCAAGCTATGCCAGGCACCAACATAAGAGCGGAGCCGCACATTACATCAAAGATACATGTTTGGAAGAAGCAGTACCATTCCCTTGCGCAGATGCAGAGCCGATCGGGTTTCGGATGGAATGACGCAACAAACATGATAACCTTAGCGGAGCCGTCGATCTGGGATGAATACGTTAAGGTACATAATCGACACTCTTCGACTCTGCAGTCAAGTAGGTCCGACAGAATATGAATTTGATTTAATATGTTCATATACTGACAGTGAAAATTATTCATTTACGCGTTCCAGCTTGACCCATATGCAAAAACTCTGAAAAACAAATCTTTCCCCCATTTCAAAGACTGGGTTGAGATTTTTGGAAAGGACAAGGCTACGGGTGAGCACGCCCAGGTATTTACAGACATTGATGATGTTGACGGAGATAGGGAGAAGGCCAGGGGGGGGGGGGGGAAGCCCGCAATGAACCAGAGCGACAGAGCGAAGGACTGGTTGGTGAGACGAGTTCAGACAACCACTGTGACAGTAGTACGGCGTCGAGGAAGAAAATGAATAAGAAGAAGAGGGGGGGTCCGATGCAATAGAGGATCGTTTCATAAATTTGATGGAATCCTTCTGCAACAAAACTAACTCGCAGTTGGGCGTTATAGCGGAAGGAATCGGCTTCCAGCAGGATGCGAAGCGCCAGCGCAAAGAAGTTTTCGATGAGCTGCTGAAAATGCCTTTTCTTACTACCGAAAATAGGTTAAGTGTGTCGAAGACATTCTGCAAAAACACTGAAGACCTCGACCTCTTCTTCAGTATATCGGACGATAAGTGTGTCATGGTTAAGATGATGTTAGAAGGGAAACTGTAGATAGGTACAAGTGCGAACAAGGGTACCTATAATACTAGAGGTGTGGATGGTTTAGTTGTGCGTCATTTTTCCAATTTCAGATGCACGAACTTTAGGACCCTAATATTAAATGTTTGTATGTGGCCTTGAATTCTGATTCCATTATACTTTGTTTGTGTATCTTTTATCGCATTTATCTGAATGTTTAGCTGTGGTTGTTTTTCTTGAATGCCTCATTTGTTTTGAAATTTCGTGCCATTTGATTTGTGTATGTGTTATATCTTGCCCTGGATGTTGGATTGTTTATTGGTTGTTTCCAGTTGTAGGCATGGTGTGGACACGCAATCAACGTGAAAAATGGTGTCAGAACTACTGGTGATTCCGAGGCATGTGCAAGACGGACGAGGATTACTGCCATGACACGTTCTTCACTGTGTGTGGTCGCACACCCGAGATCGATGATCCCGCTATTTTCAACTCCATTTTTCCGGACATCGCTGAAGATATGTCCCGGGATCTTGGAAAACTATTCGGCCCTGCGGAGGTGCGGGCGTGTATCAACTTGTTACGTAAGAAATTTAATGCTTTTGCCGAGTTTAAAGACAAGCCAGGGGTTCGAATGAATGTTCGCAACGGCCGAGTGATGGTACTTCCCCCGTACTGGGAAAACAATATCGGCGAGGTAAGTCAACGACACTGCACACGTAATTTAATTACATTGCTTCATGTAATGCATAATATACCTATAAATTTCAAGTGCTGCCATAGGTAGACTGCATCTCATATATATACACGCACCGGGTTTTCTGGCCTGTATTGTGATTCGCATTTGTATTGGACGATGTAATACAGGAAAATGACCGCGACAGACACTTCAGACTGTTTGGCTTCCCCAAGTACATGTCATGTTATAGAGTTTTCGTTGCTCGTAATGCTGCCGCAATTAACTTCAGCGGTGAACCAGGTGGTGCACCGGATAACCCGTTGTATGTCGATGGACCGGTTTCGGATGAGGAGGACCAAGACGATCAGCTTGAGTTCCTCAACATGGAAGATCATGCGCTGCCAATCATGCACCCACCGTTCTTGGCGGGGGGTTTAGGTCACATACAGCCTGGGTCACCGGAAGGGGCACGTAGCGACGAGGAGCAATCCGTTGTGACTCGTTTGTAACTTAACAGAGCAATCCGTTGTGACTCGTTTGTAACTTAACAATGCACTTAGTACTCCACTGTCAACCTAAAGTTGTAATGGACGACATTCCAAAACGACTGCATCTCAACACATTTCATTTTCCGTAGGATGATAAAAATACATTTATTAAGTACCTATGTATGCCCAAAAACCGATGGTTCGATTAGTTGGCAGTTAGCTTGGAATCAGACATTCTCGCATGCCCAAACTTAATGCTTTGCTCTAGTTGGTTCATCTATGTGCTTATTCTCTTGTCATAGGCAGTGCAATTCTACGTCAAGTTTATAGTGATTGGGCAGTTGTCACTAAACGGGATCTTCTCCCACACCTAAACGTAAAAATTTACTCAAACTTTAATAGATGTGTTTGTAACGGAATTAAATTTGACTTCGTAAAACGGAACAGAATGGTCAAAACAATCATACACAACGACCTGATTCATTCTATTGAACGAGTTGTTTAAAATGCATACGATACGACAAGTGCTAACTAAGTTAAATGCGATGCGAGGCAACGGCGACAATAACAAACGTTAAATTTATAAAAAAGAGACAACAACGACAGTGGTACTACATCCGAGTTATTGGAAAAAGAGACGAAATCAAAAATGACACGATATGAGACAAACCTATCATTCAAATTTATTAGAACCCCTGCACGACGAAGAGCTAGTCGGACGACCTCCTCTAGTCAAAGTCACCGGGTCGTCCGTGCCCGAAGAACTTGACATGGTCGACGCATTAGGAGACATAGGTGGCTGATTAACCGAGCCTTCGGACACACGGTCCGGATTATCAAGTAGATATTCCAAGTTCCTCCAATACGAGCTTGTCGAACTTGGGCCTCCAGCAGGGAGGTTTGACTGCTTTGACGATGGACCTTCTACAGGCCCTTGAACTTTATTCGGAGGCTCGTTGCTTGCATCACAGTCGATTACTACGTCCCCTGGCTGAGCATATTGACCATCAATCCCACAAAATATCTTTTTCAGATCTTTCCAATCCGGGTCTCCAAACACCCTGTAAGCCATGGCGAATGTTTCGTGCTGTCAAAACAATCACTTATAAATCAGTGTTGAATACAGTTCTCATTTTTTTTTTACGCCATTAGAGTGAACAACATGTGCTGTATTAGATATATTAAGATATAAAGTATCTGTTTTATTGGGGGGGGGGGGGCGCAATACCTCGATAGGCCTCTTGCCATGCACGTCGGGATCCCCGCATCTCGCCCGTCTCCTCAACGAATCGCAGGTTGTTGTTGCGAAGCAGACCACGAAACACCCGATATCGCAGTTTGAGGAAAGCCAACTTGTCCATACACTCGTCGAGTGTGGATTTAGTACGCATCTCCACGTTGAGTAAATCT
>BMAC01000176.1:1149305-1165744 GCA_014905375.1 Phtheirospermum japonicum
AAGATTTACTCAACGTGGAGATGCGTACTAAATCCACACTCGACGAGTGTATGGACAAGTTGGCTTTCCTCAAACTGCGATATCGGGTGTTTCGTGGTCTGCTTCGCAACAACAACCTGCGATTCGTTGAGGAGACGGGCGAGATGCGGGGATCCCGACGTGCATGGCAAGAGGCCTATCGAGGTATTGCGCCCCCCCCCCCCCAATAAAAAGCACGCATGCTAAAAGTGGTTGACTCATCCCGCTCGATACAAAAGACAAACAATGATGAATACCAAAGAAAATAGGAATACATGTGGAGGGTAAAGGCCCTTCTATCTTGTCTATTACAGATTAATATAATGCCAAAGGAACACAGACCCTCCGTCCATAGACATCTGGAAATTTTCCAGAACATATAGCACGAGGGACATCGTTTTCCCTAGATTATTCTTCGTCCTTTAGGCTTGGGGCGTGCATCGATTGTTGCCTGCGCGATTCGGGTGGCGATAATTCAGCTACGCCAGCGGCCCCATGCCGTGCGAGGTCGAGTTACCATTCAACCTTTGATAGACGCTTATCTATCAAAGCCAATCTGCCCACTAACATATCGAGAGCCGTCCGCACTCCGTCAGAACCCCCGAGATCTACCATTTTCATGCCGGCCACTTCCCGGTCCGTATGCTTATGCGGATACTGATGCCCCTTTCCAGAATCCATGTGTGAATAGTGCATAAACAACTCACTAAATAAATTCGTAAGTTAGATGTAGTGCTCATCACCCCATTTAAATAGAATGCAACGCCTATGACGCACATATCGAGAAAAATATACATAAGATATGAAATACGATCAATATATGTGATATTATGATCACTGACATTCGTAATAAATGCGAATATGACTCGTCAGCCAGGGCAGAGAACATATTCCTTCTCGTATTACTATGCAACATGATTACGTCCAACTCAACTATTTTACAACTTGTTTTGGCCAATTCAAAAATAGATACGTATCCTTCTCGAAAGCTACTTTGTTCGATAATTATCAGGCGGGGGAAAAACACAAAATAGCTGATGCTCACATGAAAAAGACAGTAAAAAGAGATTTCGCAAGAAACAAAACCAGAAATTCCAGAACCATTTAACTAAAGAAATCTGGTTAACAGTCCACATTTCCCGAAATTTATTTTCATTGTCTAACACGAGTTTAGGCCGCAGAACCCATCCATTTCCTAAGTCAACGACGACACAAAATAGACTACTTCAAAAGATACAGTAAAATAAACATCGAGGACAATATCCATGCGACTATGCTACATCGAAGAGCATTGATTGAACATTCCTTGTACCTCCCACACACTACCTCCCACACACTGGCGTTTAGTGACCTGGAACTCCTCGCGCAATTGATCATACTGCACGGACACAGATTTATCCTCCATGGGGCAATCGAGCCAAACAAACATATTACATTTTCCGTTCTGCGGAACAATTAGTCAAAATCAACGAACTACTCAGACGCAGTTTTATATATATTTACACGACTAAAACGTCGTATTCATAGAGGCTCTTTCAAAATTAAAGCACGAATTTGACAAGTATTACCCCTCGGATGGGACAGGCCAAGAAACGACGATCACTATTCCGTCTGGTTCTTGCAGTTTGCACAGTCAGCTCGAAACGGCAGTAGCAGCATACTGGAAGGGCTTGGCGGCAGAGAATACAAGCATAATTTCCGGATGACTGCCGCTGAGGTCCCGAGCCCGTGGAGTCGCTCATTTATCCTATATGCAACAAAACCCAAAAATAATAGAGACTCAGTGCGATGAGCTCTGGCGCTACTCATCCAAGAGCGGCACATTCGGCTTGAAAACCAGGACCGACATGCCCGTATAATTGTCACAATATACGATTCAAGAAGGGATTAGTAGACCGATAACAAAGATCGGACAATACAAGGATGAGTTCCCATAACTCACGCAACTACTGTACTCAAGAACCCTAAAATTACTTACCGAATAAAGGATGGTAAATCGCGAACCGCTCCCTCACCACGACGTTCTGCCGATTGAAATCCGTGTCAAATCCCTACTCAGGTTGATGCCCAACGTTGGAACACGATAACATTTGAAATTTGGGCAAGAATATAGAACTCAGTTGTCTGAAATTAGGGATCGAAATATTTCGGTGGTACGGAGATACTGCGTTATAACCTATTGATGACAAGGGGGCAATATGGTAATTTCCACGACAATCACAACGTATCCATCAAAGTGAACGTAGAATAATATAAGCAGTCCTGTCATGAGCAAAGTGCCCGTCCTTCGATCCAAACGACTGACTCTTTTAATCTGTACAGTGTCGTCCGCCCTTGAGGGACAGAAATACCCCATCCCGTGCCCATAAGTGAACGCGCCCTTAAGGGTTAATATATTTTTACACGACTATAGACGACCGTACATTGGAATGGACTGATCATTGAATCAGGTTTTTAAAAATTATTTATTTCGGCTAATTCGCTCGAACCAAAACCAAAAACCATCCAAATTCTGAAGCCTCAACCTGCAAAACTCTCTATTTCCTCTCTCTATGACTTGCCGCTGTTGTGCCGATTCTCTCTCTAATGATTCTGAAATACGGATTTTCCCTCAAATTTAGGGTATGCTTCATTTTRGATTCCATTGATTTTCGTCTTGCGCATTCACTCCCTCTAAACTTCGTGTTAATGGCACTGACGACGTGGTGCTTGTGATTATTCCTGAAAGAGGACCGCCGAGTGCTTGGAGGCTAAGGTGCGCGCGAGGTTGATCGAACTGGAAACAAWTTTTTTRTAAGAAAAATGATTTATTTTTTTTAGCTTCAATTGATAATTGGATAATATGTAAGCTATATTTGTTAGTGGGTTTRTGAATCCTTGTTTGTTTGGAGTGTTCAGGATATTTTCGTTTATGATGTATTAATTTATTTGCAGCACTTTGTATAAAATAGGTTTATTGGTTACTGTTGCTCCAGATATTGTCTGGTAGATATGGATTAGGATTTTAAAAATCCCCGTATTTTGAGAAACATAATCAAAGGGTACAAGCAATGCTCATTCACATAATGTAGCCCTGAATTATTTTATCGCTGCCTTTTAGTTTATATTTTTATTGTTATTCTTTATATTTCCATACATTTGAACAGGTACAATGGTAGGAAGAGTGCAACGGACTTGCCAAGATTGCGGCAGCAATGTCGGCTTTAGCATGTCCGATGATGGCTTTTTCTATTGTGGTTATTGCCTCTCACAAGCCGATGATATTGTCGACACTGGAGTTGACGAGGAGCAAGTTTTCACCCATTACAACCCAAGTTGCATCCGGTTCCGGCCCGCCAACACTAATGTAATTGCTGTCGAGCCCATCTCTTAGGTAAAGCCCACCACGTCTCAGTATTTGGACCATCCGGATGTTCCGGTGGATGATGCGGGTGATGGAGTTGGGCCTACCGGGCCGAGTGATTTCGGCTCGACGAAAAAGAATATCATCTATGAGGATTATTATTTAGAGATTAGGTCTAGGTACTTGGCTGGGATCCAGATTATGATTCAATCGCAATGCAAGGCTTTGGTCGAGGAGTTTAGTGTTAGTCCGTTGATTATTGGGCTTGTGGGGGCAAGTGTGGTTGAGGTTTTTGGCTTCCACTGGGCTTATGGCTGGTGAATGGGCGGACCAGGCTGTTCATGATTCTGAGGCTCAGATGAAAGGTGCAGCTAATGCTTTATTGCTTTAAACCTATGTTATCAAATGAATCTTCTGCTGTATAATGCTTGAAGTTATGTTTGTTAATTGGAAATGTAAACTGATTATGTGCTAGAATTAAGTGAAATTCAGGTGTGAATTGAGTATATCAATTCAGGTGATCATTTCTGAATGATATTAAGACTTTCTGAATTGAGAATTTTTTTTTTTTACTAAAATGTGTTACTTTATATTTTGTGATTGGAAAACTCGAGTTAGTTAGTTTTGGTGCTATACAACTCCTAGTAATTTGTGATGAATGATATGTAGTGATGGAAATTTGAAAAACCGTGGATTATAATCTATGGCCTAGTCATGAGAATAGACGTGGCAAAGTCAATTTCATATAAATTTCTTTTGGAAATTTTCTTTTTTGCATCTTGTACTATGCGGGTTTTTATGGCAGGGGTAAAAGCAATAAAGTAAACTTTACTTTTCATTGGAAAAGAAAAGGTAACAATGATTATCTCTTGAAAATGTAAATGCAACATATAGAACGGGACGTATGGAGTACTTTTTATTAAATGGAATCTAATTATTTATTTAGTTAGTTTTTTAATTATTATTTTTTTCTTTTATAGTGTTCTCAATTTCTTTTTTTCCCCTCGTAATTTATTATTTTTTTAGTATTTTGCCTTTTATTTTCTCCCAAGTTTGGATATTCAGTAGTTCTTTTTGTTTTTAAGGAGGTTAACTTTGTTTAGGGGTTTTAGTTTTTTTGTGTTTTTTTTTTTTTTTGTTAGAATTTCTATTTTTTCTTAACGTAGTTTTAGTAATTGTTTGGTCTAAGCGTCAAACAACTTAAATATTAAATCAATGAATTTGGACATGATTTTGATGAGAATAAAAATTAATAAAATCGAGTTTGGTTATTTTTTTTTGCAGTCAATTATGTTTAAATACAGTGCAACCTATTTAATACAAATTAACAATAGAGTTTATGTGAGACTGGTTTCATACTATAACATCACTTTTAACCCAATTGACTCTAACATCCGACACGCTCCCAACCACCAGCCTACCCAACTCAATTATTAATAGAAAACAGGAAAGGAATAATCAACGTCCTCCTCATATTTTCTTATTTTTCTTTCTCCACCCCTCTATCTCATATTCATAGAATTGTACTTTTTGGTCGCCGCTCACTGCCATCTTTAGCTACTGGTGATAATAACGATGTCATCTAAATTGTCTCATCACACTTGTTCTAGATCTGAAGCCCTATTTTCGATATGACATGCCAATCGAACGCAAATCATCGGTAATAGCTACAGATTTATCAACTTTGGCGGATCTTCGACGGCCCGCCACACCAAATTTTTAGCGACCAACACCATTCAACTCTTCTCGTTGAGATTTATGATGTAACTATTCAGATTATCGGAATCAGTGCCACAAGACTAAAAATTTACCTGTTTTTTTTCTTATGTCCATTTTGGTAATTAAGTCATCTGTTTCGAATAAGTTCCGGATATGTGACCCCACCCTAGGAGATATGATCTTATTTTAATGATTGCTATAATGAAGTTTTTGGAGATTTGAATATATACGTTGGATAATTATTTTCTTTTTATTAAGATGGACACTCGATACTTATTCATGTTGCTATGAGATGAATTAACTGCAGTCATTTGTAACATCATAAAATTGAAGGATTTTGTATGCAAGATATCAAAGTTTTATGAGTTGTTGGGTGTGAACATTTTATTTTCATGACTTGTAATATTCACACTCATTTAATGCTTCATCATTTTATTTAACAGTGCATATGTAAATGAAAGATTCACAATTATTTAGGCTTCATAAATAATACGAACAAACAACAGATGGAGAGAAGAAATGTATATTTTGATTTGAAATTGAAAACAATCTTTTGTGATATATATACGCAACTTTTTAAATACTTTTAGTTGATATTATGATACTCTAGTTTTAAAACTTTTATATTGTAACCTGTTGTTGGAATAATTTTCTTGTGATATTTTTACTTTAACTTGTGATACTTTAAGTTGTTATTGTGATACTTTAGCTCATGTAAAACGTGTATATACCATCATCACTTAAAAGTCTAAAGTTTTCTTGTGATACATTTTTTGTAGTTTGTGATATTATATGTTGATGTTGTGATATTTTAATTGTGAAGAATATATATTGTGACCAGAAGTTGGAATAATTTTCTTTTGATACTTTTACTTTACCTTGTGATACTTTAAGTCGGTATTGTGATACTTTAGCTCATGTGAAATGTGTATATACCATCATCACTTGAAAAGTCTAAAGTTTTCTTGTGATATTATATGTTGATGTTGTGATATTTTGATTGTGAAGAAAGTATATTATGACCAAAAGGTGAAACAATATTTTGTGATACACTAATACTTTTGTGATACTTTAAACAAATATTACTATAATATAAGATAATTTATGATACTTTTATTTGAATTTATGATACTAATAAAATTTTATATTGTGAATTGAAGTTTGAAAAAAAAATTGTGACACTTTCACTGTAACTTGTGACAAAATAAGCCGATGTGGTTTATACATTGACAATGAAAAGTGTATTGTGAGTTAAATCAGAATAATTTTTTATGATATTTTCATGCAACTTATGACATTTAAACATATATGTTGTAAGGCATTGACGATGGAAATGGTATATTTTGAGTGGAATTCAAAAAAAAAAAAAAATACTTTTATTGTAACTTGTATTACTTCAAGTCGACGTCGTGATATTTTAACTTTGAAAAGTGTATATTATGCAAGTCGATATAGTTTTTTGTGGCACTTATACTATAACTTGTGATACTTTAGGTCAATGTTGTTATAATTTAACATGTCTAACCAAAATAGTATAATCTAACTAGACATACGAACCACCAAGAAAACAAATTACAACCTCACAACAAACAACTAGAAACTAAACCAAAGCTAAACTAAGAATTAATCAAGAACAAAATTACAATTACTACAGGGCATTCCCTAGAGCCCACTTCCACTCCAAAAAATTAAAATTAAACTCAAACTCCGACGACAAAGTATCAAATTTCCGAACCATGAAAAATACAATTCCCGTTGGTAAATCACCCAAAACTCCATCATTAAACCCGAATTAGCCATGAAACACAATATCACAAAAGTTCTAACATTGGACATGGATAGGGCTGTAAAGGAGCCGAGCCGAGTCGAGCTTTAGAGAGTTTAAGTTTGCTTGTTTATTATCGAGTTCGAGCTTTTTCTAACGAATATATTTATGGCTCGCGAGCTTTTTCGAGTTTAATCGAGCCTAAACGAGCTTAAAAGATGTTAATTATTAATTAAAATACTCTTTACTTTATTACATAAATAAATAAAATATTTTTTAAAGTATATAATACACCTACTAAGATACATAAACAAATAAGTTTATATATATATTTTTATATTTTTCATATGAACAAGTGTAAATATTATAACTAAAACTAAATTATTAGTTTAATTTATAAGAGTTTAATAACGAACTCACTCTAGAACTCACTAACAAACCCGCTCACGAGCTAACGAGTCGAATACCATGAATCTAGAGTTTGCTCGTTTATTAAATGAGCCTTTTTAAATGAGCTCGAGCGAGCTTTTATCGAGTCGGGTAGCGAATAACTCACGAACTGTTTGGCTCATTTACACCCCTAGACATGGATATCAAGTTACTTTAAATCAATTAAATACTTTATATTATTTTAAATCGATGTGAAATATGTATATTGTAACTTGAGATTAAAACACATTTTCTTGTGATACTTTTACTATAATTTATGATATTTGAAGCTACATTTAAGATACCAAAACATGTTCAAACAAATATATTATTAATTTAGCTCGATACGCGACATCGAGAAAATAAAAAAGTGGGATAAATTAATAAACTGTAAAGGTATGAGATCTCCAAAAAGATATCGCGGTCTATTATTTGAGTAATACCAATTACATGAATTGCAAAGACAAAAATATTGTCTAATTATTCCAATTAACATGATAAAAGATTAAAATAAAAATCATCATCAACCTTAAAAATTGAAAGAATCAAATACAATGGAAGGTTATATCATGCAAGCAAGATTCATGAAAAACTAATTACACAATAACATTATTCCCATTTATGAAACTTTTCAGTTCCAGATCCCTTTTATACCAATATAAATATCACATATATTCATTGCAAATAACATACGGTATAGCACATTTCAGCTAAACCCATATGAACAAATTTTGTTAGATAATATTTTTTTTTCAAATTACATATTCCACTTATAACCAGAACTGTCAGATTCAACGAGAGAAGAAATGTGCATACAAGTGGTTTGTAGAGTTCAACAGGAAGAGTTGAGTGATGGTGGACGATCTGAATTCAGTCTTGTGAATCACCATATTTATGTGAGGTAATAAATGACGGATTTGGAATTTTGACCCAGATCTATGGTGATCGGAACATGAGATCAAAATTTGTTTTGAATCTAAAAAATGGTAACAATACACTTTGAATGATATTAAATTTACTAGTGGACACCGTCAACGAACGATGGACAATGGTAACCAATGGCGATAGGGAGTGACGAGAGATACACTGTCAGGGGCGGAGCCACCCCAAGGGTTGGGGTGGGCTCCAGCCCATGTTTAATTATTTATTTTACTTTATTTTATTTATGTTTTAAAGAAAAATAGATAATTAGTTTATGTTAAATTGAGTTAGCCCATGTTAAATTTATTCTAGTCTAATCATATTTCAATTATTTTAGCCCAAAATTCATATATTATATCAGTGATGGTTGATTATATATGAGAACTTTCTACATTAAACGAGAGTTTATTGACACTAATTCAATAATTAATGAGATTTATTCTATAAAAAACTGCACGTCACATTTATTTTCAGAACGCCACTTTAATACTTTATTTCTTATTCAAATCACTAAATTTTTTAATTAATAGAGTATTTTACACGTATTTTTTTAGAGTTGTTGGATGTGAGTTAATTTTTCTAATTTGCTATTAATTTTTACGTTTCAACCTCAAAATATTTTTCGGATTCCATAAAGTAATGACCATTTTTTTAAATGGTTAAGTTAGTTAAGATTTAATAATATAATACATAACATATATTTATTTTCTTATTAATTACTAGTATTTTATTATATTTTGATTTACACACACACACAAACATGCAAGAATTGTTGCACACTAAGGGTGCGATTGGAAACAGGCGAAAAATTATTTTTGTCCCGCCGACAAAAAAAGAAAAGGCTGAAAAAAGAAATGGTTATAAAAGTAATATTTTATATGGAAAATTTCCTAAAAGAACTTTCATTTCCTCTCTCTCATTTTCACCCTTTCTCTCCCAGTTTCATCTTCATTTCACGGTCCCTTCAGAGCAGTTGACTTCCCATGAGCCACACTGGCAATGGTGCATATCCAATTAACCAAAACCCTCAATTACGTCTCAATTCAGAACGACTGAATCACCACAACGCCGTCGTTGGCATCCTCGCCGTAAGGGAAAACCAGCGATTCACTCCTCCCGCCTGGGCTCATAATCGAATCCACGCTCGGGTTGTCGAGAAACGGGTACTGATGGCACTCATCGCCAAAATCGTTGTTATCTAGTACGGCGGCGGCATACGAGATGGGCCTGGGCTGAGTCAAGTGGAAGCCGCCATTGTTGTTGGGTATCATGATTCTGGGCGGATTGTGGTGGAAGGAGGGGCTGTTTGGCATGACGGTGTGGGAAAAGAGGGGTGAAGGGTTTGGAGAAGGGGAGTTTGAAGGGAGGTCCAAACGGGCCTTGGCCTGGTTGATGTAAGAGAGCAAAAGGGCGTCCGGGCTAAAAGCTAGCCTTATCATCTCCTTGTCGTCTTTGTCTTGTATCAGTATGTAACCCATGGTTTTCGATGCGTTATCCGGATCCAGGGTTTTGATACTCGACATCACTATTTTCGTGGCCTTGTACGCATCCATGGCGGAAAGTGTGTGTGAGTGTGTATTTTTCTCCAAACTGTAAAAAGTAGAAAGTAGAGAGTGAAATCTTTTCTAGAGAGAGAGTGTGTGAGTAGAGTAGGGTTTTAGTTTGATTAATAAGAAAACTATCTTTTCATATGAATTTTAAAAATAACTAAATATATTTATATTGATTATTTGTATAATTTATACCACAAATGAGTCGAATTAATTTTATATTGGGAAAAAAACTTTTTGCCCCCACGCTATTTCGATTTTTACAGTTTACCATATGAATTTTTTTTTTCAACAAACCGCCATCTAAACTATGCGCGAATTGCATTTTACCCCTACACCACTTTATCCTCTAGAATTAATATTTAATAACCTACCACATAAATATTTCACGCCTCCCATATCCCATTCATCTAAAAAAATAAAACTCTTCTCTCGTTCTTCTTCCCTCAATAATTAAATTCATTCACTCCCAACCCAAAGAATTTGTATATTTGATAATTATGAAATCTTGAGTTTTATATAAATATATTGTATATATCTTTCTAATTATTCAATAAACTCATCATATAAATTTATATTATTATCAAAACCTCAACAATAAATTAAGTCCATGTCCTTATTGGTCATTTTATACATTTAAATTATATATATTTATCCGCTATCAGTTATTCACCAAACACTTCTATACAAACAGTTAATATAATCTGCGATCACCTAACAGCTATCCGCTCATTGCCAAGCTAATATCTCTTAACGGATCATTAAACATACACAGTAAAAATCATGTAGCCAAAAAAATAGAAATTACTATTTTTATTTTTTATTTTTATAAAAAATAGGAATCACATTCATATAATGCAAAACCACAACAAATTTTTGCATCCATATAATGCGAAATCACAATAATCTTTTTTTAATAAGAATTAGATTTCGCACACTTAAAGGTGCGCGAAATCATTAAAAAATAAAAGAAAATTCAAAAATTGTACACTAGGGTTGTGAAATCACATCATTTCACAACTCAACTACAAAACACTTAAATATGCGATTTGTTTTAAAAATATTATATATATATTTAATTAATATATATATATATATACACACACGCATTTTTGCCGACAAAGAGACGGGACGAGAATATGAGAGTGATTAATTAAAAATGAAGATCTAACGATCTGTGAATTGAATCATACTTCACCGCTCTATGCCAACTCAAAGACATAAATGAAAAACATAGCTCAAGTAAAATAAGTTGATGATCGAATACTACAGTGGCAATATTTAAGAAAATAATCCATATGTAGCGTACTTATGATGTTTTCTTATTTATCATCAACAATTAGGCACAATTACTTACCACGAGTTCCTTTGATTGATAATTAATTAAGTATTTAAATTAATTTATAATCAGGAGTAGGTCGGAATTTGACTGGGCGAATTTAGATGTTTCGGAGGGGCTCCATGCAATAGTGGAAGCCATTTCCTTTTTTTTTTTTAATTAATTTTATTTTTTAGCAACAGTGGTAGCTTTCGTTTGTCCCTAAAACATTCTTCTAGAAGCCCAACTCACCAACCCAGCATAACAGTACATCTTTTACGAACGATTTTGTTTTCATGTGTAGTTTTCACGATGCGAATGGTTAGTAAAATACTTTGATGAGTTTTCTTTATTATTTGTTTTAAGGGACCGTTTATGTTCACAACACAAGTATATTTAATTAATTATTTTATTTTATGCTTTGGGCATGCTGATCGGGCGGTACGGGAATCTTCGGCCTTTTGGCATTTTACTAAATAAAAAGTGTGTATTTAGTTAACTATGTGAATTTCTGTCACATCAGGATTCAAATTATGTTGAAATATAATTATGTAGTAAGTTATTTTAATTTCAATTCGAATAACTCTATTTTGCAACACTTTATGTCATTTTCACGATGTGAAAGGGGTTTTAGCATCATTTGATGGGTTTCTTTATTTAGTTACTTTTTTGGTGCAAACTATGTTCACAACATGACAAACCTGCATTTTTGTACTTCAATATATATATATANTATATATATATATTACACTAGTTTAACTTTCGTGTTTACACGAGATTATTAAAAGATAAATATAAAAAATATTTCTAATCATTATAGTGTTTTAAATCTAAAAATAAGAAAAATTCAAAAAATATCGTATTCTCAGGTCGTGTCTTGCACAGATGGCTACTTATTATTTATTGACTATTATTTCTTGTTATTAAATAATTTTTTATTTTAATATTTAAATTAAATTAGTTAATAATTTCATATTTACATACTTAAATAAATTCAAAACTTGTTTAACGCTGAACCCGTGTATAATTTTTTTAATTGATTATTATTAAATATTTTAAATTAAATTTTATAATAATTCTTAGTTACATATTTATAGAAATTCAAAAGATGTTATGTTATTATATATATATTTTTTTATATGATTTCTTATACATTAATAAAATAAAATATTGAATTAGACAAAATATAATCAAAGAAAAACATTAAATTAGGCAAATATAAAAAAGAAAAAATTTAAATTAAGCAAAAAACATATGTAAAGGAAATATGATAAATTATGTTGATATTAGAATTCTTATATTTACTAAGTCTCCAAACCTTCAAAATTCGCCAAATAAGCATCTGAACCATCAGAAGATTACACGTCAGCACGAACCTTCCTAAACAGACATGTATGATAGAAAATTTTTCATTTAGTATATAGATGGGATATATATATATATATATATGTGTGTGTGTGTGTGTGTGTGTGTGTGAATTTATGAGAATTTTCGTCATTTTTGGATCTATATAATGCTAAAATATGAGTCTAATTAGGCGAAATCGAGTGGTATGAGAATAAGAATCAAAGTGGTTGCTTGATTTTTCACAATTATCATTTTTATTTTTTATTTTTAGGGAATGAATTAGGGGTGAGCAAAAATAGGCGGAAACTACCGGTCCACGGTTCCGTTTCGGAATGGACCGATTTCTTATTTTAACTTTTTATTATTTTTTTAAAAATTAATGTTGGTTGTTTATATTGTTCATATAAACTGAAAAAAATGAGTCGTTTATATACTATTTAGTTAGTTATTTAAATAAGTACTAACTATTTTTATTTGAAATTGTAGTGTGATTGGCTATTTTATATGGAAGTTCTACGGTGTCGTAAAGATACCATTACTCACCTATTTATAATCATTGAATCAATTTTAGGGTATAAATATTAAAAGATGAACGGATGTAAATGCACGAATGGTGGGGAGCATGGTACCGTGAAGACACCATAGTCATTTCCTATTTTATAATGCAGTGTAATTAATATTTAATTAAAAAAATCTTTTCAATACTATGCTTGCGGTACAATTTAGTGTTTAGTATATTTATTTAATTATTTTTTTATATTATAATATAAACTTGTGGTGCAATTACATGTTTAGTGGAGGTTGTGTGTCATATTATGTCCTGTTATTTATAATTATATTATAATATTAATAATAATACTAAAAATATGTTTGCTGCTATTTAATATTACTATTTAATATTACATCATCTTTGAATTTGTAACCTCCCAAAAATTTTAAAATCACATCACATGAAATTAGTTTGTTAAAAAAAAAAAATCTACAAAATCGATACAAATTGATTTTGACTGAAACAGACCGTAATTGGACCGTAATTTATGGTGCCGGTACGGTACCTAATTTTCAAAATTCCGTTCGAACCGTATGCACACCCTTAGAATGAGCCATACTCCCTTCACACCGTATGCAAACCCCTGGAACGAACCATACCCCCTTCACAAATGAGATATATCAAATTTATTAACCTCTATAATCAAGCACATTGCCCACCCTCGTAATTTAAGATTTGATTTTTAATATTAACATACATTTTTGATTTCTTAATAATTTCTATTTTTTGATTAAAACTTCAATGTTTTAATATTATTTCAAACATGTTTTTTTTAACACTTTCAAATTTATAATATTTTTTTTTATGAAATTTATCTATAAATACCTTTTCTAAATATTTATTGATCTTAGATTTTATATTTATATTTAAAATAAAAAAAATAGATTCTTAAAAACAATTATTTTCTTTATTTAATAAGTATTTTTGTGATATTTTACCACATCAACATTAACACTCCGCTGAAAAATTAAAATTGATCAAATTCATTAATTGGGGTCAGAAATTGAAATTCGGCGAATCTTTTCTTTTCTTTTCCCTTGAGATTGAGATTCAACTATGTACAAATTTTTTTTAAAATATTTGTCATTATGCATAATTAATTTTGTATAATTTATCAACACCCCAAATTACCATGACTATTTTGCAATTTAGTACCCTAAATATTAATCTTCACTCTTTGAACTATGTTTCATTTCATATTTCAAAAGATGGGAAGAAAATTATTATTTTTTGCGAAGGGATCGAAAGTGGAGAAGGTTGGAGACGATTACAAGGATAGGAGACATAATATTTTATTTTATGAATGCATTCTATTAGTGATGTTCGTTTAGTTTATAAGTGACACTTGGCTTACTTTTCCTAGCAACAAGTTTTCTAATCATGAGCATAGCATTGTCTGCTGATTTATTAAAAATACCAAGAATTTGATCTAAATCTTTTACTTTGAGAGGTCTCCAAGGCTTCTTATTGTCAATGTTTGTATCAAAATCACCGTTAAGAAATAATGGATGCGTTTAATTAAGAGCTCAAATATCATGCCAAATCCATTTGTATAGCTCGGTTTAATATTTATCAACAATAATTCACCTTCATCTGAAAATTAATAGTTAAAAAAAGTAGCAGAAAAAAAAAAAAAAACTAACTACCCACCATAGATTCTATTTTATTTGCAACAATTTCTAAGATAAATAAATAAATAATAACCCACAAATCTAAAAAAAATCAGCTGGAATTTTACTCGTGTCGAGCGATCTATACCTAACATTATCATGAAATCATAAAAATAAAATTAGAAGCAGAAAAGGTTAAAGAAAAATGTTACTTGTAATATTTGACTTGCACGATTTAAATTCTAGAAAATGGATAATCTAGCTGAAGCAAGTATGCGTTGATGAGATTTTGATGTTATTGTGCACATTATTCCAATGCCACGGAGGGTCTCATAGACCTTTTGGCACTTGAATTTAGTAAAGCAGTTGTTGAATGATGGGAATCAAGTGGACCTAATGATAATATTCAAGAATAAATTTTTTTATATTGTGTGAGAAGTTACTTATTTATGGTGAAAGTTCGAAGCATATTTCTAGGCGAAAATATGTCACCATTGTATATTCCGTTATTCCGATTGGTAATAGTTTCTCTTTATAAATTTCAAAGTCATGAGAGCAATTGATTTCGGTTTTCTATAGTAGTTTAGATATTCACACTCATAATATAAAAGAAAGAGGAAATAACCTTACATTTAACTTAAATGGATCATGAGTGAGTTCTTGATGAAAAAATGTATCAATCTCATGTCTTTATTTTTACAGTATTATATTGATTCGCATAGTATAATTCATGTAGTCGACCGCTTAGGCCCACATAAATGTTAACTATTTAGGGTTTTAAAATTTATAAATATATAAAAAGGCTAGCATTTCTAAAAATATATCTTAAAATTTTCCCGCCCATTTCAGTTACTATTTATAAATAAAACTTTTGGATTATGATTTCTACAAATAAAATATGAAATATATATAGAAGAATTATGTATAATTATAAATAAAATTTAATAAAAATAAAAATAAAATAAAACATCTAATGTGAATATAAGATATAAAGAAATATTTAAAATAAATATAAAAATATATAAATAAATAAAATTAATTAGTTAATAAATTTGTGAAACTCTAAAAGGCAAAAATAAAACACATATATTTTCAAATGCTGTAAAATAAAATTAAAATATTAATAAAATTATATAGATAAAAATATAAAAACTTATGATTATTTATAAATATTATTTAATAAATATAAAAAAACATAAATTTAATAATTGAATAAAATTAAATAGAAAATCCATAAAATAAGTTAATTAACTATAAGAATTTATAATTAGATCCTAGAAAATTATTAAATAAATCTACAAAGAAAAAATAAAATCGAGAAAAATATAAAATAAAATTGAGAAATAATAATATCAATTAAAAAATAATTATATATATACACACACATATATATATATAATAAAAAACCTGAAAAATAAAATATAAATATAAAATATATATCTAATAATTATATAATCTATAAATAAATCTAAATGATTAGTTTATAAATCCTTAAAATTGGAAAAGTAAAATCAAAATATAAATAATTTAAATGATATAAAATATAATTGTTTTTATTATAAATAAAATATAAGAACTTATAATTGAATTAAAAGTATTTATGTAATAAATACAAAAAATAAAAAACCAAAAAGTCGCTTATATTATACATTTAAATATAAATTAATAACTAGAAGATAATCACCATTAATTTATAGAAAATTATTTACTAAATCTAAAAATTAAAAAATTAAAAATAAAAGAAATATTAAATAAATTAAATAAAATTGGAAAACAATAAAATGAATAACAAAAATATAAAAATTTATAACTTGATTTTAAAAGATTATCTAATAATTTTGTTAAGAAAAATAGATAATAAATTACAAC
>BMAC01000176.1:1165759-1211579 GCA_014905375.1 Phtheirospermum japonicum
TCACAAGAACTTATATTTTCTTCCGAACTTATTTTTTGACAGATCCGACGATACAAGGATAAACCTAATGGACACATATCTTTCAAATGTGTATATATGACACGGCTAAAACCCTAATTTGACCAAAAACATGTCACAAACTTGACAATGACCATTTCTTTTTTTTTTTTCATTTTTCCGTTTTCCTAAAAAAAACTAAAAACTTATATTACGAACATAAGTGAAAGGTAAATAATATTAAACAATTATTTGATTAAAATTTGAAATCAAAATTATATGTGGGCAGAACAAAAAATGATTATATAATTGCATAATATAAAGAATTTGGTAATTTTATATTTTTAATTTTCTAATTAAATAATTATTTCGGACATTTGTATATTAATAATTCTAATTTATGACTAATAATATAAAGTAAAAAGGCCCTCAAATAAATTTATAATACGATTCCTCATTTATTCGGTACTTTTTTTGTTCATTTTTATAGTATTTTATATATTTATATTTATATATTTTTTATTTTCAAAATTTAGGAGATAATTTTTATAATATAATTTGATTAAATGTATTACTTTATATTTTCAAAATATTTGAAGATTTATTATATTATATTTTATAATTTCTTGATCCTTTTTGTTGTTTTATTATCAAATTTGAATAGATAAACAACTATTTAGAATTAATTTTTATATATTTGTTTAATTTACTTTAGAACTATCGCCAATTTATTCTTTCAATGCCTTTAAAATAATTATTTATAATTAATTATAATTTTATTATATTTCTATCTGATTATGAAATATTTTCATATTTATATTATTGTATTATATCATAATACTTTTATTTTATTTTAAAAATTATTAAGAATCATTTGGAATTAAAAAATATATTTCATATTTTTTTTAATTAATTCATAATTGTTTCTGATTTATTTTATTGTTTACAACATTTTAAGTGTATTTTTATTACTTTTAGGATTTCATAAATAAGTATTCAGGATTTAAATTATTTTTAATTTTATTTCTATCAAATTATTTTAAAATAAGATTTATTTTATATTATTTACACTATTATTATCTTCTTAAATGTTTTAATTTTTAATTACTTAATAAATATTTGTAATTAAAATATAATTCTTTTATATATTTAAAATATTTCATATTTATTATGATGAATATTGTATATTATAACATTTCTATGTTTTTTCTTATTATTAAATAATTATTTAGAACTCATAATATTTTAATCTAATTTTAAAATATTTTAGGATTTATTTTATATTATTTATAATATATGTGGTTTTTGTGATTTTTTTATTTTAATTTAATTCGTATATATTTATAATTCAAATACAAGATTTCGTATTTATTTAGATAATTTTATAGTTTTTTCAAGTTTATATTACAAATATTATATTTTTATTAGTTAAAGGTTGGTTTGGTACTTGTATAATTATGTTGAAATAAATTATTTCTAAAATTAAAGTACAAAAAAGTGCGATTAAAGTACAACTAGATTATTAAGTTGTACTTCATTTGTACTTAAATAGATTGATGTGATTAAATTATGACACAATCTAATGATAAACTCTGGAGTACATTTTGACAAACAATTACAACGAGTACCGATAATTAGTAAAGCCCAAATTTATTATAAGATCTTTACTACGTGTTTGAATACAAAGACAAAARAAGGAGATGCACACAACAATTTGTAATAAAAGTGACTAATATGATTGTRRCGCMACTAACTAAACAMGAGAGRTTGAAACTATRGGTATGTGATGATAACAAGTTAAATTATAYTTWGACGTAWAATGTAATCTGCAAAAAGTTGTTTRATAATATATAAAAATAGAGTTATGTACCTTTGATTTGTTTRAGGGCACAGATATACACACTCATTTATTTATGAGTTCAYTCTAATAAAAAGAAATTCAACAAAAATGTCAAAATTACCTCCCAAATACTAAACACCCCAAATACATCATTTTCTCTAACCCTTCACCACCACTCCAACTCTACCATTAACATCGCCCATAAAACCGTCGCCGCCGCCACCATGGCTGTCACTATTGTGCCACCGCCATAGCTGTCGCCATTGCGCCACCGCCGAACAAGAAGAAGAAAAAACAGTGATGGATGGTGAAAGGTAATTAACGGATTTGGGTGGTAAATGGTAATAAACAAATGTAAAATTGGGATGTTCATCTCCGATTTCTCGAATAGCATTCACGTGTTCGAACTTTTTGATCGACGATAAAACGTTGTTTGAATTTTTTTATCCGAAACCCTTTTAAGAGTAAAAGGGGCGTTCAGATCAATTTTTCTAACGTGTATTTTGTTTTCGGATCAGTTTTCCAAATATGTATTTTGTGTTTGAATCAAATTTTAAACATGTATTTTGTATTAAAAATTTAGTTCGAACGATTTTTTAAGGCATTTTTTTCTTTTTTCTTTCTTCAATGGCACAGTGGCCATGGCGGCCGCTGCGTATTTCTGTGCGCGTGTTTTGTTTATATTTTTCAATAGCCGGCGGCCATGGCAGTGACGGCTGTGACTGGCGACAGTTAGAGTGGTGGTAGAGAGTTGAAGGAGATGAATTTTCTTGGGTTGTAGGGTTTGTGGGTAATATTGATATTTTTTTAATAACAGTTTTTAGTTAGGTAACTAATAAATAAACGAGATGCGTATATTCACGCCCATTGTTTTATATTTATTTACATTCACCAGTAACCGTGATGTGAGTATTTTAGATTATTATATTATATTCATAATTGATAATATTACACTTATATCGAATGAATTCACACCATCCATTTCAACTCACTCCGTGCATCGCACGGGTTAAGCACTAGTATATTTAAAATTAGAGGGCTCATGTTTGTAAAGCCTTGCAAAAGTTGTGAGATACTTACCAAAAGAGATCATAGATGCAACCTAAGTTCTTGGCTACCTAAAAACGTTAAATGATAGATTTGCAAATGTGTGAATATCATATAAAATATCTTTTATAATACCTTCTCGACAAAAGTAAGATTTTAAAAGTTGAAACTGATAAAAATTGACATTACATCAATTTTATAGTAAAATAGATCAAATGAATTAAGAATATTATAACTTTATATGGTTCCGTTGTGTATATATTTATATACTAATTTAACGTCCGTTTATTACATGAAATTTATCAAAAGATATATATAAAAAATATATGTATAAGTTAAAGAGTTTTAAATTTAAACTAAAAAATTCAAAGTACTTGTATCAACCGTCTTGTACATGTCTAACCTAGTTATTAATATTATAATTATAAAAATGTAAACACCCTTATAGGTCCCATTTCCGAGGACCAATAATTTTTTTAAGAAGACAATGGTTAGATAAATAAAATAACCAATAGAAACAATAATCTTGCTTTGAGTAGTCTTGGTTTTTTATTTTCACATTTGAGTTTTATCGGGTCTTCTAAGTCATCAAAGAGGACTTCCACCTGTGTGAATAATTTCTTCATTTGGTAAAATAATTGTCATAATGTCGACAATCTATGGAAAAAAAACAGTGGTTTATGGTAACATTCTACTAGTCTACAAGACTGTGATTTGGAAGGATACTTTAGAAAAATATAATATTAATAAATGTGATGTATTAGAATAAAAATGTATTGAAAATAAAAATATTAATATAATTTCATTGTTTTAGAGTTATATTAAAAGTATAATTATTCTGATCAAATGAAAATTCAAAAACACACACTGCCATGGACAACTGATACGGGATTGAGACACAGATATAATACAACAGTGACACAATAATAGGACATATTATGAATTTTAAAAATGCGGGTACAACATATATATATATATATATATATATATATATATATATATATATATATATTTGTTTAACATTCATATGTTACACAAAAATTATTAAAAAGATAAATATAATTTTTGATAATATAAAGTTTTAATTTAAAAATAAAAAATCAAATGATGTATTCTAACCATGCCTTGTACATTTATAATTGATTTTCTAATTATTAAGTAATTTTTTTATTTTAGTAAATTAAAATTCGTTAATAACTTTATTTACATGATTATTATTTTTTTTAAAGTGTCACATTCTAAACTCGTGTCTTATTTCTACTAATCAATTAATTATTATGAAATTATTTATATTTTAATATTTAGATCAAAATCATTAATAATTAATAGTTACATATGTTGAAAAATTCAAAAGATGACACACTCTCAACCCGTATCGCATTGTATTTATGTATAATCAATATTAAATAATTAATAATTATTATTATAAAATATTATATTTTTATGTTTAGATTGAATTCATTACTAATATTTAGTTAAATATTCATATTATTATAAATAACTCTTAATTTACCTTTATAGATTAATATATTATAATAAATTTGTTGCAATAAGTAATAATTTCTAAATATGAAACTTCTAATATATTATAATAAATTATGGAAGTTCTAATATATTATAATAAATTTGTAATATATTAGTTATTTCTAAAAATATGTAACTCCTAAAAATATAGAACTTCTAATATATTATAGGAAAAGTCTACAGTGCCTTCAAGGCACCATACCTCCACCCCCTCCTGCATTTACAACCTTAGATCTTTTAATATAAAAAAAACTAAACTTGATCTAATGGTTACTATTGAGCCCCATGAAGTGAGGAATGGTACCGTGAAGGCACCGTAGAAGTTCCCTATATTATAAATTTATTTCTATATTATAATTCCTAGACTCTTATAAATAAGATTAATTTTGGTAAGCATCCAAACCAACAAAATTCGTTAAGTAAGCGTTCGAACCATCAAAAAATTACACGTCATCCCGAAGCAGACACATAAAATATAAAACTTTTCATTTAGTATATAGGTGGGACACACACATACACACACATATATATATATATATGTGTGTGTGTGTGTGTGTGTGTGTGTGTGTGTGAATTCTGTTAAAAATATATATTATGAAGTGGAATTAAAAAATAGTTTAACTATATAAAACTAAAATTTTATAAATATTTAATTTAAAATGTGACAAGTCCCATAAACACGTAAAAAATTATTAATCGGAAAACACTTTTACAACTTTTAATTAAAACTTTATAGGGTTTTGGGGATTAATTGATTAAATATCCAGAACCATAATCTTTCCTAGAAACAGCCTTGTACAAGATATTCTTCACTTGGACAGTAAATGCAGCGCGCTTAGCATCGGAAAGATAATTGTTAGGGTTATACTCCTTTTCATGGTCTAGCTTTTTTTATTTCATCAGATTAAGGGATCTCGCTAACCTCCTTTATGTGAAAATTTGTTGGAAGGCTCGTAGTCTATCGTTGTTTAGGTTAACAGATTTTTTTCCTTCGATACCTAATGGTGAAAGAAATAGTGAATGCTTAGAAGAACTTCAATTAAATCTAATTCTTGGGGCTAGAATAACTTCGGGAAACAACGAGAAAAGAGGGTCGTAATAGCGGGTAGATCATGAGACAACCAAGCTGATGTAAGGATTCGAAGGAGCCCACGCCCACTTAGAAAATGGATAATCTCGGATAGAGAAAAGTAACACTAAAAATCTATTAAACAACACCAAGAACAAAGCCATAGTATGCTCTCCTCAGGAGAAATATGTATTTATAGAGTATTCCATAAAATATCAAAAATAATGTTCGGTATATGTACAACGTGCTTTCAGATCCCGTGCTTCCTAATTGGTATTGTAAATTGATTTAAATTAAATTCGAAGGCGCATGAGTTATTCAGGAAAAATCATTTGTAGTGTAGGCTAGAGATGTAAATGAGTCGAATCGCTCGTGAGCAACTCGGTCAAAACTCGAATCGATCTCAATCCGATTTTAAAATGATTCGAGATCGATCAAACCTCATTTATATTGGCTCGATACCTCTCAAGCAAACTCGATTCTCATTTGAACCATCACACACACATGTATATATATATGACATATTATATCATTTATACATATTATATTTTTTTTATTTGGAATAAAAAATGTAAAAACTAAAAGGAAAAAAAAGTCTCAAGCTCGACTCAACTTATGAACTCGAAATCAAACACGTAAATTGAACTCGACCTTTTTTTTTTTGACTCGATCGAGTTCAAGCTCAAGTCAAACCTTCGTAAAATCTTTTGAGTTCGAGCACGAACCGACCAAAACTCAAGCTCGATTTAGCTTATTTTCAACCCTAGTGTAGGCTACTAAAAGTGGGCTCAAGTCAAAAGATGGCCCAAATAAACATTTTGCTGGATTCCATTTTGTAGGTCCTGGACCTTAACTACATTCCGCACTCCCCAATAATATTCTTTTTTTCTTCTTTTCTTTTGATAAAAACAACAGCGACAATGACAATATACTGAATATTGTTGATTTGAAGTGCGACATTCTTGTTCACGTCTTTTACTGCATCCGTGCCAATATTTCGTTTTGGATTGACATTGTCCACATTTTCATATTTGAACAATTACCAATTGAATTGAACCACGAGATACATTTAATATTTATAGTTGCATGATTGTCCACTAATTCTTTGTATATCATTTGGAATTTTGGATATATATATTATACAGCTTTTCTTTCACCAGTGCACCCTTCTAGCATTACCTTTAATTATTTAACTTATCTTCCCTAACAAAAGAGAGTCAAATATGGTCTTTCTAATTTTTAGCTACTTTTTTTTCCTCTATAAACTTAAATCATGTCGTATTTGTTGAAAAAAGATAGCTGCATTATTTAAGTTGGCACTCAGAAGAATAGCTACTACTATTTCTCAAGTTAATCAAATCAAGAAGAAGAAAAGTAGATTCCCTCTCGGCCTATTGTTGTCCATTTTGGATCATCTTATTTCCCACCTTTATCTTTACCCTTGTCTCTCTCCACAGTCCACTCTACTATTGCATACGCGTCACCCCATCACTAAACTTTCCAAAACTCACACACTTATTTTAATAATTTTAATAATAACACATTTTCTAAGTTAACTACTGATTATGCCAATATAACAACTCATCCTCCACATTTTAAGTTGTAATTATAATTAAATCAATTGATTATCACTAAAGGCTAAACACAAATTAAAAAAAAATTTTGTCCCATTTTATATGTCAGTATGATTTTAATTATTTTAAATAAAAGAGTATTATGATCATTTGATATTTATAATTATAATTCAAATCATTCTTTTTAAATGAATAACTAATTATATATATATACATACATATATGTATATATAAAGCTACTACTATTATATATACACATAGATAAAAGGGAGAGAGAGAATGGAGAGGAGGGGGACATTGTGTGTGTAATGTGTGTTTAAAACCCCACAAGAATTAGCAATCACCCCCAACTAAACCACTTCCTCCTCTGCCATTTCTAGCCAAAACAACACATTTTCTCATTTTCATCGATATCAAAAATCAGAGAAAAACTGACAAAGAAATATACTCATTTCATAAAATATAAAAAAGAAATTCAAACAAAAATAACTCTGTAGTTTCAGTCGCACAGTTCCTTTCTCCGGTCCCCTCTCTCCTCTGCACTCAACCTTGTCTGTTTCTATAATCTGTATCCACCTCCGTGTTGCATGTCGTTTTACTTGGATTCCTGACGCGTTTTGCTAATTTCACATTGCATTTCCACTCACTTTTTATACTCGTTCAAAGTCTAATTATTTCTGTTTTTTTTTTAATTAATTAAAAGAAAATGGGAGTAGTTTATTCTCCATTTCTCAACTCCCCTCATTGTGTCACGTCCTCATAATCATCATTTTATTATGCTGATTGGGAAAAATAAGAAAATTTGAAAAAAAGAAGAAAAACGAGATCACGTCTTTGTTAATTAGATGAGGGGAATCGGGAAGCACCACCGCCGGTGGGGCTCCGACACGGTCCCCGCCGGGAACTCCTCCAGCGGCGGATCCTCGCCGCGGACGGAGTATTCCGGCGACTCGGCCCCAAACGCGGCGGAGTTCGTCGAGGTCACGCTCGATCTCCAGGACGACGACACCATCATCCTCCGCAGCGTCGAGCCGGCCACCGTCATCAGCATCGACGGCAGCGACATCGTCTCGGGATCGCCGGCGCCGAGACCCCGGCGACGGCGTCCGCCTCCACCTCCCGATCCGCGACCATGCGGCGGAGCGCCTCCAACAACAAGCTGATCCAGTTCTCCCAGGAGCTGAAGGCGGAGGCGCTGGCGAGGGCGAAGCACTTCTCGCAGGAGCTGCGGCGGTTCTCGTGGAGCCACGGCCGCGCGTCGCGGATACTCTCCGGCGGCGGCGGCGGATTGGACTCGGCCGCTGGCGGCGCGTGCGGTGCGGCGCCAGCGCGCGCAGCTGGATCGCACGCGCTCCTGCGCGCAGAAGGCGCTCAAGGGGCTCAAGTTCATCAGCGACGGCAAAAACAACCGCGTGGACGCGTGGAACGAAGTCCAGAAAAACTTCGAGAAGCTCGCCAAAGACGGTTACCTCTATCGCGCTGATTTTGCGCAATGCATAGGTTAAATCGGTTTTTTTTTTTTTTTTTTTTCTGGTTAATTAGGTGATTATGTTGTTAATTGCAGTGTTTCAAGTTAATTATGGTTTTAATTTGTTTAAATAGGGATGCGAGATTCCAAGGAGTTTGCATTGGAATTGTTCGACGCATTGAGCAGAAGGAGAAGACTGAAAGTCGAGAAGATTAGCAGAGATGAGCTTTATGAATTTTGGTCACAAATTACGGATCAAAGTTTCGATTCCAGGCTCCAGATTTTCTTCGACATGTACGTATAATTAATTAAAGTTAAAAAAGTTCATTAGTAAGTTAATCAAGCTACAGTAAAAAAGTGGAAACACAAATCAACTTTGGTTAGATATGCAATAATTTAAAAAGTGACGTGGAAAGAAAGGCCAAGTCTCAAATCAACTCGATGATCAGTATTGGTTGCAACAATTCTTTTTTTTTTTTTTTTAAATTAATCAAAAAAAAGTTCGTAAAGGGGGTTGATGATTGAATATTAATTGGGTTAGGGATTATCTAGTTTTCGATTAAATTAATTAATTAATGATAATGATGCAGGGTAGATAAAAATGAAGATGGTCGGATCACCGAAGAGGAAGTTAAGGAGGTAATTAATTAATATATAAACATTTCATGTTTTTTCTTTTTTAATACACTTTCGATCAATGTATTTTAAAATTAATAGTGGTGGTGATAATCAGGGTAAAACACAGCTGTCATAAAATATGTAGCACTGAAAATGACTCGTTAGGTGTACTGAGAAGGAGTTTAGTAATGTTTTTTTTACAAGTAAATATTAAGAGACATTCTTCTTCATGCAATTCTAGGATTTAGTGGGATACAGCGTAACGTTTTTTTTGTTTTTTTTTTTTTTTTGTGAAAAGGGGATTGGACATAATTAGGCCTACGTTTGACTTATATTACAAAAGTTCCAGAACCAACTCCAATATAAAGTCGAATATGCAAATCTTACTTTTCTTGGTCTACTGTTTAAATGATTGTAATCTAAGTGCTTTGCATGTAGGCATATACATATTGCAGTCACATTATATGCAAATGTTGTAAAACCCGCGTAATCTAATTAATTTTTCTTGTTTAAACGTTGAGTTTTCATTTATTACAACGGAACATAAAGTAAAATAAAAATCAGAAACAGAGATTACTAAAGTCAACGTCTGCTACGTTGAGATCCTCCAAATTGCACTAACTTCTCATTAAACATCAAATCAGATCAAGGGGTTGGTGGGGGTATATTTGTATTTGTCTATGAATATATAAATAGACCGAAATTAGTTAATACATTCATTAATCCTTTTCTTTTTTTTAATTATTAATTCTTTTAAATAGATCATTATGGTAAGTGCCTCTGCAAATAAGTTATCAAGATTGAAAGAGCAAGCCGAAGAGTATGCTGCTCTGATTATGGAAGAGTTAGATCCCGAAAGGCTTGGCTACATTGAGGTACGCTCAACTCTCATTATGCGCACTTCATAAATTTATATATTAATTAAGTTAATTTTAAAATTACATGAGGTTTAGCATAATTACATAAACTAATTTTTCTTTTTTTCAAATTACAAAATACTCCTCACATTTGTTTATATCTTGATGTAAATTCGACCAACGTATTTGTAATTTTAAAGAGGAATGAGTTTTGTATATATTTTTATTAACTAGTCTAAATAGTTATTATAATTACTAAAGTCATTTTTGTTGACTGAATAACATTGCTATTCTTTTAAGGTGAGGCTCCATTAAATTAGTAAATTGCCCGTCAAGTCAAGCATTATACTTAATTTAGATACTCTATTATACATTCTTAGTTGCTAATTAATTTCTGTACACCAACCGCAGCACTTAAAAATCCCATAGAATGAAAAATGGTTACAACTAAAATTATCATGTTGGACTTTAGTCACCAAACAATCAGTAGTTAGACGACGTGTTGTTGAACTATACACGTTGAATAAAATACCCTATCTTTTCATTTTATATTTACTTACAAACATTAAATAATCTGTTAAATTTCAATATGCAGCCTTTGAGCTTGTCATATGGCATTGTCTCGGTCAAGATGATAAGTTGGACGATTAGGTCGATTAGAAAATACCAATCATTAAACGAGAGAAGTGATATTTGAATTGCTACATAATTATAGGTTTTTTATATGTTAAGTGGCAATGATTACGAAAATTCTCGAGATTTTCATATATTTTAGGGTGTTCGGATGCAATTTGTGTTAATGTTATTATGAGCTTTTGAATAAATTAAAAATTAATACATATTATAAAAATAATTTAAACATTAAATATATTTTCAAAAATTTCATTCGAGAATTAACATAATATTTAAAAATTTCATGCGAACATTTGAGATTTAAAACATAACATAATCTCATTTGAGCTTTTTATTTTTATTATTTTCTTATTAATTGAGCTATAAAATTTCGAACAAAGAAAATTACTCCATCAATCCCATTTAATGTGTCATATTTGTTCATTTTGGACAAATTAATAATAATATTTAATGTTATATTTATAGATATCAAATGATCTTCCTAAATTTTTTTAGAAAAACAAAAAAGTATAAATTATTTAAAAGAGAAGTAAATTTAGAAAATTAACATATAATTCTTGTGACTCTAACATGAGACAAAATTTATGTACTGATTAATTTAATTCTACTAGACATCGCAAAGATTTTCGAACCAATTATCTAGTCAATTGGGATCACATTTGTGAAAAAGACACGGAAAAACTTCCCATAATTAAATATAGGGAATTTCTACGGTGCCTTCACGGCACCATTCCTCAATCAATAGGAACCATCAGATGAATGAAAATATAAATTTAGGTTTTTAATATAAAGAAATCAACCGCTTGTAAATGCAGGAGGGGGTGAGGGTATGGTACCGTGAATGTACCGTAGTCATTTCCTTAAATATGACACACAAATTACTTTTCGAGTTTTGCTTGTATATACCCTACGCACGTGGACATACTATTTCACGAACCAGTAATGCGTGTTTTCAGCACTCAACACATTATGGTCCAACACATATTAAGGACAAAACCCGCATGATACAACTTTTCCTATATATCATATCTCACGCATGTTATATTTTTGTCACACAATGATGCAGCTGTGGCAGCTGGAGACACTATTGCTACAAAAGGACACGTACTTAAATTACAGCCAAGCCCTAAGCTACACGAGCCAGGCCCTGAGCCAAAACCTTCATGGGCTCAGATACAAAGGCCCAATAAGGAGAATAAGCACGAAATTGCTTTATTTCTTGCAGGAAAATTGGAAAAGGATTTGGGTGTTAACAGTTTGGATCATGATAATGGTTGGGCTTTTTGCTTGGAAATTCAATCAGTACAAACACAAGAGTGCGTACAAAGTGATGGGCTATTGTGTTCTCACGGCTAAGGGCGCGGCCGAGACTTTGAAGTTCAACATGGCTCTCGTATTATTGCCTGTGTGTAGGAACACCATAACTTGGCTGAGGTCCTCCAAGCTGGGCTACTTTGTGCCGTTTGATGACAACATCAATTTTCACAAGGTATGTACAATAAATTCACACCCGTATATTATGGAACACATATATTATAGTGACAACTCATAGCATTTTAAATAAGAAATCTTTTATTATATATTATATTTCATGGTTAGTTTTATGACTTAAGGAAAAAAAATACACAATGACATGAGGAAATATATCGTGCCCAACTACCAGGGTGCACGCAAACATCACCTACTCATGCTTGTTGTATTTTCTTGTTTACGTTTATTCGTGGCCCCCACTGGGAATGGGAATTGGGAGGTCTCTATGAATTAGTCAGCGGTGATTATTTTATTTTATTTTCAGCCAATGAATGGAATTTATTTATTGCTTGTGAATACCTGACTTTTAGCAGGTCAACTTAGCGTCAAGCAGAAAATCTTGACATTTTCTGATTTACCTTTATTCCAAAATGATATTGGGTAGAAACCAAAAGGAAAGGTAAATGTAACTAACTAAAGTTTATTCTTATTATATTATTGATATTGAGTTGAAAACCAAAACAAAAGTATGAAAAATTCAATTATCTTGACAATGAAATTTTCTTGTTGTATCGACAAGAAGGGATGGATGGAATCGGAACCTAGATCCCACGATGGTTAAAGATTTTCTTTTTTTGGAAAAAAAAAATATAAGTCCACTTCAATTTTATTTTTCAAAAACACGGTTTGAATGGAGATGGCTGAGGCATGAAAGATATTTTGTTTAGAAAAATCATATACGTCAACTATTTTGCTTTTTTAATTTTTAGAATACAAATAAAACACGAGATATAGAAAAAACTCTCAATTTGTATTAATCAGTAAGCGACTGCCCTAATCACAATCATAATCTATCTATTTATACGAAATAATAAACTAAAAAGAATAAGAAATAGACCCTAATAATAATATCCCTAAACAAATAAATCTTTTCCTAAAATAACTTAAAACAAAACAAAATATAATAAAGTAATTTTTATTAATTATATGGATTCTCCATCAATATAACTAATATAATTAATAAAGATAATTTAGTAATCTATATGGTATTTTGAGAACAAATACTTTCTAAATGGTCTATATGGGAATTGCCCCTTACAATTATTCTATAAATTCTAAATAACGTTAAAAAAAAAAGAAAAAAAAAAGATGGTTTCGTTTAAAACCGGAGCCACCGATTCCGGTTTTGTAACCGAACCCCGCCAGGTCACGGTTTGCTTCCCATTTTTTATTAGAAGGTTCCGGTTCGCCGACAACGACCCGAAACCGTAATCGGCAGTTTCTGAATTGTGGCCAGGTCTAAGAAGTGGAGGACATGTGAAATGGTTAATATGATGATCTATTTAAATTTATCCTATTACCCAATAAAAAATAAACATCAATTTTAAGATATATAGTTGTAATTTATGGAATCATGTTATTAAGTTCATATTATCTCTATAGTTGCTCCAATAGATTTAAATTATTTATTATTTAAAAATAGTTTACTATTTAAAAATAATTTATTATTTACGAGCAGACCATCGCCGCAGCCATTGTAGTCGGCGTCATACTCCACGCCGGTAACCACCTTGCTTGTGACTTTCCCAGACTTATTCACGAATCCGACGCCATGTACAACCTCTATATGATTAATGATTTCGGCCTTCGTAAGCCCAAGTACATGGACCTCATCAAGGGGATCGAGGGTGTGACCGGAATACTAATGGTGATCCTCATGGTAATAGCTTTTACATTGGCCACACGTTGGTTCAGACGGAGTCTCGTTAAGTTGCCTAAGCCATTTGACCGGCTCACCGGATACAATGCCTTTTGGTATTCGCACCACTTGTTCGTCTTCGTCTACATATTGCTTATCATCCATGGAACATTCCTTTATCTCGTCCACCATTGGTACAAAAAGACGGTACGCATCAGAAAATTTTATGCTTATTAGTGGAGATTATTTTTGTTCGGTTTTTTATTATTATTTTTTTTTTCATTTTTGGTTGCAGACATGGATGTATCTTGCTGTTCCGGTAATTCTTTATGCAGGAGAAAGGATACTTAGATTCTTCCGTTCAGGATCCCATAGTGTCCGGCTTTTGAAGGTGAGCATAACAAAACCATTATCACTGAATTTGATCCTTCCCGCCCTGAGCGATAGCTAAGTTTGTAACCTTCATTTTATGTATATGGAACTTAAACATGTGACCATATGTTCTTATTGTTTTATTTTCTGTGTATTATAACCTTGTCAGGTTGCTATTTATCCGGGAAATGTCCTAACATTACAAATGTCGAAGCCTCCGCAATTTAGATATAAGAGTGGACAATACATGTTTGTGCAATGTCCAGCCGTTTCTCCATTTGAGTGGTAAATAAATTACAATATTTTTTTAAGGAAAATATATTTCTGCTATATATTGTGCTAAAACAATATATAATTTGTGTTTATGTTAGTAATAATGATCTAAGTTGCAAAACCCAGGCATCCATTTTCGATTACCTCAGCGCCTGACGATGATTACCTCAGCATTCACATACGTCAGCTAGGTGACTGGACACATGAACTCAAGAGGGTATTTTCCGAGGCATGCGAGGCTCCTGTGGCTGGGAAAAGCGGGCTACTCAGAGCCGATGAAACTACCAAGAAAAGGTTTACTTTTACTCGAACCATTTAACAAACATGTGCTGTGAACTTGTAAACCTATTTAATATCTCCCCATAATCTGAAATTTACCTCTAATTAAATTCTACAGTTTGCCAAAGCTATTAATAGACGGACCTTACGGAGCTCCGGCACAAGACTACAGGAAGTACGACGTACTCTTACTCGTTGGTCTCGGAATCGGAGCGACGCCTTTCATCAGCATCCTAAAAGATTTACTTAACAATATCCTCAAAATGGAGGAGCAGGCTGTAAGCATCGGTTCTGACAGTGAAAGTTTTGAGAAAATTGCACTTTTGGTCCTACATAATTGATATTCTGTCACTTTTGGTCCCACTAGAGTTTTTTTGGGACTAAAAATGCAATTATTGATTAGTATGGGACATTCTCTGCTCATTTTTCCAATATTGGGACTAAAATTGCAAATTATGGGATCAAAAAGTCTGGGTCCCGTGGGACCGAAAGTGTAGTTATCTAAGAAGTTGTTGAATTCTCTACTCTGTTTACTTGTCTTTTCATTCCACTAAATTCTTTAGGGATAATTACAAAACCACCCCTGAGGTATGGGATATTAAAAAAAATCCAAGGTTTGATATCGTCTTATATTTTTCCACCTTCATAAGAGGAAAGAAAATTAAAAAATCCCTCTGCTTTCTTAAAATTATTAAAATTACCCCCTTTAATTTAAGGCAGTTTCAGTTTTTTTTTTTTTTAAATTAATCCAAACCTTAGGGTGTGTTTTTGTAATTAACCCAATTCTTTAATATCCTAAACGACAAAAATCTACTTTTTCTAGGATTCAACTTCGGATTTCAGCCGGAATTCGGACCAAAGTGTCGGTTCATACGACTCTTCATCTCACATGAGGGTCTCTCCTAAACGGAAGAAAACGTTGAGAACAACAAATGCCTACTTCTATTGGGTCACTAGAGAGCAAGGGTCGTTTGATTGGTTCAAAGGCGTCATGAATGAGGTCGCCGAGCTCGATCAAAGGGTAAACGCAACATCCGGTTTTCTTAATATACGTATTCTACTGATTACATAAGTTGTAACATTAAATTATTGCATTTAGGGTGTCATTGAGATGCACAATTATTTAACTAGTGTGTATGAGGAAGGGGATGCTCGTTCGGCTCTCATCACTATGGTTCAGGCTCTTAACCATGCTAAGAATGGGGTTGACATTGTATCTGGCACAAGGGTAAGATCGTAAATTTGTCCAACCATTCAAGAATTTAACTTTCCCCCACCACCACTGTTTATGACCGAAGGCATATATTGAGATAGTGCACAAGACCAGCACGGTCCCAAAACACATTTTTTTATTATTATTATTATTATTATTATTATTATTATTATTATTATTAACACTTCACCGCTTATTCTAATAGGTGAGAACGCATTTCGCAAGGCCTAATTGGAAGAAAGTTCTCTCGAAAATTGGCACCAAACATGCCAATGCAAGAATAGGTTCGCTTACCATTCAAAAGCTTGTTAAAATATAGAGTGAATTACGAAAACTACCCCCGAGGTTTAGCCTAATTACAAAAAGAAAAGGGTTTTGAAATTTACAAAAAAAATAAAAATATTATACTTTACCCCCTCATAAGCCAAAACATTTCAAACACACCCTTTGCATTTGTAAAATTATTAATTTTAACACAATCAAACTTCAGGGGTAGTTTTTGTAATTTTAAACTTTCTCTTCTTTTTTTTTTTCTTTTTTTTTTGTGATTAACCCAAAACCTCGGATAGTTTTTTGTAATTCACTCTAATATATATTCAGTTTATATTCATAACTTTAACATCCATGCGTTTGGTACTTATGGAGCAGGCGTTTTCTACTGTGGGGCACCGGTATTGGCAAAAGAACTCAACCAGCTCTGCTATGACTATAATCAGAAGGGCTCGACAAAATTCGAATTCCACAAGGAGCATTTCTAATAGTAGTAACATGTTGAGTACATACAAGGAAAATACATATTCACCATTATATACACTTTATTATTATTCCATTCTTGTCCGACCCCTGAATTACTTAAAAGTAGAGTGAGTGAGAGAGAACATAAAAATGGAAATGGATAGAAAGAAATAATATTAATATTTGTATAGTCCTTAGTAGGTGATTAAGATTAGAATTAAGGAAATATACATACAGAGTATATATATATATATTTTGATTCGTGTCACAACTAAAAAAGTGGTTGTGGATGGCAAGTTGGCTAAGAATTTGAATTAGGCGGCAATATCGCATCAACCAGTGAGCATTTGCCACGTGGATAACATGGCGTTACAGCATAAAGGTGATGATTGATTTGGCACACTTGATAATGGATGTGGAAAAGGGATTTCACGAAAGATATGGGGTTTATTGGACAAGTTTTTTTTGTTCAAATCATACAATTATTATTTTTTCTTTATAGGAGGTGGGCTGAGATATTCACCGCATGCCTATGGTAATATGCTTCCACTGTGAAAATATAATGCCATTTTACTGTAATTTGTCTTGTTTTCTTCATGGGGTACAAGAGTAACATTATTGTGTAAATTGAGGTAACTCTTTGGATCATCACTATTTTAATTCATCATTATGTTCTTGTCCATCATTAGATATTAAGTATCTGCACACACTTTTTATTTTTTCCAAGGGAAATGATATTGTTGGAAAATTTTAAAAATAAAATTAAAAAAGACAATTAATTGCTTGTGTCTTAATTAGCCACGAACGGCCCTATTTTGTTAATTAGCCTCCATCGGCTATTTGAATTATTGTCAATATTGTTATTATTTGAAATAATAGCATTTGCCGTTCGAATTATCTAATTTTGCACAAGTTTTTGGTTGGACAAATACAACTCATTCAGCTTTTGCTAACTCCACAAAAATTGAAAGTTCATTTTCTTGACATACACATTCACAAAATACTAAGTTGCCTTCTTGATTCTTGTAGAAAAAATATATCCACAAAAGTCTGTCTTTGGATTAGATAATTACTGATACTTCAAGAAATTTCGTGCTTTATCAAAAAACAAAATATACTTACATTATTCTCCATATATATATATCGAGCATTGAGTTGATAAATAGTTTGAGGTTATCTATGCTGGATATGATACTTCAAGAAATTTCGTGCTTTATRAAAAAARAAAATATACTTACATTATTCTCCATATATATATCGAGCATTGAGTTGATAAATGGTTTGAGGTTATCTATGCTGGATATGAGAGTGCCAACGAATTGTCTTCTTTTGGAAAAGAACGTGCTACCTATTACATACTATTGGGTAAATAGTAGTAAAACGATGATAATATCTGGAATAATTTGAACTAACATATCTAACGCAATCAAAACAAGCACATTATATATAAATGCAATACATATATATATATATATATATATATTATGAGTCGTTCTACAAAAGACCCAGCAGATGGAATGCCCTTCGGCTTTCCAGTTTCTAGTCCTCGGTTTTGGCTGCATTCATCATAGTTAGCAGTTCCAGCTCCGCATCAAGGTCACGATCTATTCTCTCCGATCTTCTCTTTGATTGCTTTTTATGAACCCGTTTTTGCTCAATGGATACAAAATACCCACGCTTTCCCCGGCTGTCTATCGTCCGCGCGTCATTGAAGAGAGCCTAAGGGTAGTGAGCACTTGATAGATGCCCGAGCCTACCTACGGATTTCTGGGATAAGACAGAAGAGAAAGCGCATCCCGCAGCTGACCGTGTATATATATATATATATACACGGTCAGCCGCGGGATGCGCTTTCTCTCCTATAATATAAATAAATAACAAAACGAATGGAAAAGTAAAGTGTCGAGGCGAGCGAACTCTTTTCTTAAGATTCTTATTGCTCCGTACTACGTGCTCACGGTTTGATAGCAATGAGCCTCCAAAGATACAATGACGAACGGAGTTGGACGGAGTAGACGATCCAGTCAACCTGGCGAACGAGAACTGGGCAGACAAGTGAGCAAAACCCTTAACTGCAAGGTATATGATGCGTGAGGCAGGTAGGATTACTCGCAAACTTCCAGAAGAGGCTAAACTAACTAAAGCCCAAGAAATTAAATAGTTTGCGATCCACCATCTCTAATAATTCGATTTCCATAAAATAATGAATAACATTCATATATCGGACATTTCCTATCTACTTAGAAAATTTCTCACCCTCATTACCTTCCAAATGTCCAACATTGGTCATTGATTCTTTACTCACCCAAATACGGATTTGTAAAAGTAAATATACCACAATAATCTACTCGAACGTAGATTAATAATTTCACGTTCGTTTACAAAATTAACGACCGTCTACATTTGGAATATTTGGTCAAAACTACCACATATAACTTTACCAAATCCAATTTTCCCAACAATCCTCCACATGAGTGCAAAATTAATGTATGATGCATGTGACTCAATTGCTCAGTCTCCACATGAAACGTTATTACATCTGGCTAGGTAGCTTTTGACTTTGAACCCGCTGTAGTGAAGTACCATCGGATAAACCTATGGTCTAGTTGACTGTGTCATTGAACTATTCCGAGTCCGAGCCTACCGAGACAATGATACTCACATAATAACGCTTACTCCAACTCTGCAAGTTCTAAGTTGTGTCCATTTTGGCCTTGTAACACTCTTGGATTCGTAAGTGCTTCGGGCGAGGCGGCCACTCCTCTACAATTAAATAGGTGACCTTGTCTATCAGAAGTATCCAGCTATATTTCACCTTTACAGGTATAGATCGTCATTAAAAGTCTAAGATTTACCATATGTCACGGTCAACAGGATATCACTTGGATATGCTCTCTAGGGAAATAGGTTTAGCTCATGGCTAGGTACCAAGTGTTCAGGAATAGATCAGTCCAAAGTTTTATTTTTCCCATTGAACCAAGTTCTTGGGATCTCCAGTAATCATGGTTGGGTTTCCACTAAAGACTATTCTTTTGTGTGGACTTTAAGCCCATTCCCTCTAGCATAGAATTGATCTCCATTTATACTCTTTGTAAACGGATCCGTTATAATTTCCTTTGATTTCACATAATCAATGGGAATTCCTTTTGAGATCAATTCTCTAACGGTATTGTATCTTCGACGAATATTTCGCGAATTACCGTTATTCATTTCATTATAAGCCCTTGCGATAGTAGCTTGATTACCGCAGTGTATCAGAATCATTGATACGGGCTTCCTTAAACATGGAATGTTCTCGAGAAAATCTCGAAGCCACTCAACCTCTTCAGTAGCTTTATTCATAGTTATGAACTCTGATTTCATGGTGAACCGGGCTATGCATGTTCGCTTAGTGGACCTCCAAAATACAGCACCTCCACCGATGGTAAGAACATAACCACTCGTGGAGTGTGAATCTTTAGAGTCCTATATCCAGTTCACAACACAGTACACTTCTAGTACTTCTGGATATCTCGTGTAATGCAGCCCAAAACACAGAGTATACTTCAAGTATAGTGATACTCTAGTTAGCCCTATCCAGTGGTCACTGTTCGAATTACTTGTGAACCTACTTAGTTAGTTCACTGAATAAGCTAGATCTAGTACAACTAGAAACGTACATAGGACTTCCAACAATCCTAGCAAATTCCAGCTGAACCACTAAATCACCTTTGTTTTTCACTAAACGAAGGTTATCGTCAAATGAAATTTAAGACATTTTGTCATCAAACCCATCACATATTTTTAGTACGCTTTCCACATTGTGGGACTGAGAAAGTACTATATATGTTGTTTGATTTCCTTATGACCTTGATACTAAGGATCACATCAGCTAAATCTATGTCTTTTATATCAAAGTTGTCTTTTAACATGTTATTTGTACTTGTGATCACATCACTTGAGTTACTCAATATCAACATGTCATCAATATAAGACAAACAATGATTAAGAGTTAGGTGTGTTCTACGCATAACCATACTTATCGCATTCATTGATGCGAAAGACATTGGTCATCATCACAGTATCAAACTTGATATGCCATTGCTTTGGTGCTTGTTTCAATCCATACAATGATTTAACAAGTTTACACACTTTATTCTCTTGACCCGGAACCACAAACCCTTCAATTTGTTCCATATAAATCTTTTCATCACTCAAAACTCAATTTCATATCCACTTGGTGACATCATATCTTATTAAAAATCATACACACCTCACATAACGTGATGTTATTTCATATGCAATGATTTTTAATAAGATATGATGTTTCTGGAGGTATGTGTGATTTCTGATAGGTTTGTTCAATGTGTAATGTGTAATGACTTACATGCTATATCAGAAAAAGTAACAACGATATAAATGTAAATATTGGACCAATAATCAAACAAATTTTCGACATCCATGAATAAAAGTAGAATAGACACGATAAGATAAATGTAAATATTGGGATATGGAATTTTAGAACTATCAATTTAAAAAAAAAATTGCCACATAAATATGTCGATAAGATAAATGTAAGGCAAATACTTGGGTGTGACCGGTCTCATACTATGAGACCATTATTTACCATACCCATTTATCCTATTCATCTACAGCCCGCCCCATTCACCCACCCACCCGCCCCCAACCCTAGATATAAAAAAAAAAAAATCGGACCTGCTGTCATTTTCCAGCCCCACTCTCCCCTCTCTCCAGTTTTCTCTCGCACCATCACCGCCGGCCACTGTCGTCCGGGCGGCCCCTATCCTCTAGCGACCAAAAAAAAAAATAAAAACTATATTATTTGAATCTTCTTGACTCTCTAATTCTAAATCTGAAATCAGAATTTACGATTCGATGTTCCAATCTTCGTAGATCTGAGGTCAAACTTTATGAATTGTTAACTTTGACCTCAGATCTACGACGATTTATCAGGCCAATTTCGAATCGAAAATCACCGTTCAACACCTCGCGTTGCAATCTACGATTTTCTCAATTTATATTTTTAAATCGGAGAGCACCGACGAAGGTAGACTTTTTTTTCTCTTTTTTCTTTTCTTTCGTCTCGATTTCTCTCTCTCTCTCTCTCTCTCTCTCGCTCGCTCACTCTCTCTCAACAATTGTGATTTTGGTCTATAGTGTGTCGCCGTGATGTGGTGTGTGCAGGTGCTGAGATGTTTATTAAACTTATTTTGTATTAATGTGGCTTTTGAAAATAATTTTATCAATCTGCATATGTTATATGCAGATTTTGGATGGTGAGGTGTTGGAGTATCACAAAAAGTTGTTCAAGTATCACAAAAAATAGTTAAAGTATCAAATAATTTTTTATATCCGATTTATATAATTACACATATGTTTTTTAATAAATAATTCAGAGTATTACAAATGTAATTAAAAGTATTAGAAAAGTATTAAAAGTATCACAGAACACACTTATTTTTGTATAACAAAAGTAGTATGAATTTTTACGATATCTGATCAAGTATCACAAAATATATTAAAAGTATCAGAAAAGATATTAAAAGTATCACAGAACACACTTATTTTTGTATCGCAAAAGTAATATTAATTTTTACAATATTTGATCAAGTATCACAAAATATATTAAACGTATCGGAAAAGATATTAAAAGTATCACAGAACACACTTATCTTTGTATTAGTATGAATTTTACAATATCTTATCAAATATCACAAAATATATTAAAAGTATCAGAAAAGATAATTAAAGTATCACATAACACACTTATTTTTGTATCAGAAAAGTAGTATGAAAACTTTACAATATTTGATCAAGTATCACAAAATATATTAAAAGTATCAGAAAAGATTAAGTATTACATAACACACTTATTTGTGTATCACAAAAGTACAATATTTGATCAAGTATCACAAAATATATTAAAAGTATCAGAAAATATATTAAAAGTATTACATAACACACTTATTTGTGTATCACAAAAGTAGTATGATTTTTTACAATATTTGGTCAAGTATCACAAAATATATTATAAATATTAGAAAAGATATTAAAAGTATCACAGAACACACTTATTACAAAATGTAGTACAATGTACAAGTATTAGAAAATATGCGATACTTTTAATATATTTTGTGATACGCGATCAAATTTTTTTAATACTTTTAATTATTTAAATGTAATTGTCACATATGTAAGTAAAAGAAATAATTTAACAACATTTTTATGATACTTTAATTTAACAACATGTGTTCTTTTATTCAATTTTGTGATACATTTAATTGAATTTGTGATACTTTGAACTACTTTTGTAATACTTAAAATTGGGCAGATTCTATTTTTTTCGGCAACGTTTTTTTTTATTGAATTTGTAGTTTTGTAGAGTGGATCGGGACAATTACTCGATTTTGTGATACGTCTTTTTTTATCGAAATTTCGTCCGATGAATCACTGTAAATTGAAGGTTAAAATTGATGAATTTGTGACTTTGATCTTAGATCTATGGTGATTGGAGGATTAAATTATAAATTCAATTGCGAATTTGGAATGAGGGAGACGAGACGATTAGAACAATATAAAATTTGTAAAAAAAAAATATCGTCGATGCCGGCGGCCGGTGGCGGTCGGAGGTGGCGGCCAGCAGCGATAGGTGGTGACCGGCGATCGGTATTGGCGGCCGGAGTCCAGAGCTGGGGGGAGCACGATCGAAAATAATATATTTTTTTCTTTTTTATTTATTAAATGGATGGGTTGGGGTGCGAATAAGGGTGGATCAATTAATTAATTTGTTAAAAAGTGGTCTGATACTATGAAACCGGTCTCACCAAGACCTAGCCTAAATGTAAATATTGGGATATGGAATTTTGGAACCATCAGTTTAACAAGTCTTTGCCACTTACATATGTTGTTATAAATGGATATGTTTAATTTATATCGAATTAATAGAATATTATGATTTTGATATTTAAAATAGGAGTGTTTTAACAGAAATGGCAACAAAAATTGAAAAACACGAACTCCTTGTATAGATAACTCTCTTACCGATTAATATTTTTCTTACTGATTAATATTCATAATTTGATCTAATCCTCGCAATTCATCTACTACACTTATCTACATAAACTATAACTCATTAGAATTAGTATACATTTTTAATTCTAGATATTTTCTTATGAGGTTTCTGGAAAGAATCTCTAAGAACAACACGTTCTTTAAATTTGATTTATCATACCAATAAAACTTTATAACTTAGTGGATTGGGAGAATATATGTGATCTTTGATACTTTAGGTTACATCATTGACATTCAAATGACGACGGTTCTCTAATAGAGAGCGCAAATTGCACATCCAACTTCAAAAATTTGTGAGGGTGACTATTGAATACATCTTTATACTTATCATGTCCTAAAATAATAAGACATTTTTATTTTACTAAAATTAAGAAAACTTAGTTAATATAATTAAAATAATAAATTTTATATGCTCTTTTCATATACTTGCCGGAATCGGAGAATGACTCTCATCCCCATTTTCAAGAAGGACATCGCCTTGCCTAGTTGGTTTTATATGGTAATCTTCTCAATGATGTACTTTTTCACTGTTACAAGTTAAATTAAATATGAAATAAATATAAATCTCATTTTTAAGTTATTAGATTTTTTATCAATTGTCATTGCATGTTATTTACCGTAAAAGATTTCAGTTATTTACAAACAATTACTGTAATTTTGAATTTAACATTATAGAAATTAATTGTTCGTGGTTTTTGCAGTTTGGGGTTTACTATATCCTTCTGTATATATTTGTTTCGTATTGATTGCATTGATTGCTATTTGTTGTTCTTTTTCCTCATATTTTGGAGGTGATGTTTGATAATAATTTATATATTCTGCGATTTGTTCTTGAATTTTATTTTCGTTTGAGTTTCACGTTTTCCTTTATTATATCTGTTGTTTTGAATTTAATTTCGGACTTGTTCAATTTTTTTGAAATTAAATTAGACAAATTTTATAAATATATATACTGTTCTGTAGATTTGTTCCTTATTCAATGCAGTCCATCGAATAAGAATGTTAAATATATATAATCTTTTTTTATGAACAATGCAGCAAATTCCTCAAAAAATATGTTCATACTTTATAGAAAGTGGTGATCTGGAGTTTATTCTGCGAAATTCTCGAGGTGTGACCTGGAAAGTCGGTGTCGAGATAGATGGGGATAAGGTTCCTTTTTGGCCCTGATTGTTCCATTTCTTTTTGTAACATGTATTACAATTTTTTATTTCTTTTTGCATTTGAATTTGTTTAAATTTGGTTTTTCTCAAAAGTTCGCTTTGGTACTGGATGGTGACAGTTCCAAAATGAAAATAATATTGACGAGGATACACTGTCGTGATTGTTAACAATGAAGTCAGAGTCTTCGTTGTAATAATTTTTGATGGAAAGGGAGTTGCCGGTATGAAGGATAATGGTATTAATCCACGCAATGAATTGGATGAACCTGGGTTTGATGTGAAGATCACAAAAACCAGTCTCACCCGCGGCCGAATAGTAAGTGTTTTCATTGTTGTTAATCAATTAAGATCTGAATAATAGAATATTTGTTACGTCTCAAATGTTTTGACATTCTGATATATAGGGTATACCCAAGGCGTTCCGGAATACAGTGGTTGTTCAATCCAATCGGGGTAACGAGACCAGGGCGACAGTGAGATGTGGTGATTATCGGTGGGTGTTTGACATAACTACACATTCAGATCAACGACGCTTTATGCAGAATGGCTGCAACCTATTAATCGATCATTTGAATCTGGTGGTTGATTCAAGATCGTGTTCAAGATGCAATCAGTTCCAGGATTGGTCTTCATTGTCGCCCAAATTCCGTGAATTTGTAGTTTGCTTTCTGTTATTTAGAATCGGAAACTTGAATCCGCGAACCATTTTCTTTTGACACTTTTGCTTCCTAAGCACTCTAATTAATTATCGTTGTTCAAGCAATTTTTTCATTTGCTGATATTCTATGTTTCAAAATTAATTTAACTAATTTAGTTTATTTATCTTTGGTTCATTACATATTATAATTATTCTCGAATTCCAAGCTTAAATCGTACTGTTCAGCATTCAAGGTTATATGAGCATATGGATTGCAATGATGATATGCAAGTAATGAACATACTATGTGAATTACTTATTTTTCTGAAAATAATTAAGAATACGGACAGTCTTATTCAAAATCTTTTCCAGTTTGTTAAAATACTAAGACAACGGACATAATATTTTACATATTATAAAAGACCAATCAAGATATTGAAATATCCTTTCTACTATATCAATTATATTAAAACACTAAGACTAGGGACATAATATTTTACACATTATAAAAGATCAATCAAGATATTGAAATATTCTTTCTACTATATCAATTACTTATTTATATTAAAACACTAAGACTACGAAGAGTCAACTTAAAAAGATTACCATTCTGTTTCCCTTAAATATGGTTTATATATTAACTAATCATCATGACTAAGAGTCAACAATAGTACATTTGTACAACATTCCAATTTATGGGAATTCATTCATATCAATCTAAGAGTCAACAATAGTATATTTGTACAGCATTCCAATTTTACTCAATTCATTCATATCAATCGAGATATCTTGGTAAAATTCTCAGAATCTATGCCAAAGATAAGAATGGTCAATTAAATTCAATTATTTGGTGTTTCTCTTGCTTAATTAATTTCGAAAATCCGGCATTAACATATCAGTAGTAAAAAACCCTGCCATAATTTATTTACAATTAACTCTTAAAATTGAAAAATCCACACCCAACTATTTTTCCTTTTTCCTTTTATAGTGGATAGTGTTTTAATGTATTGCATAAAATGTATATGAATATTATAGTAAATTTAAAAATCGGGAGGTCAATCAAAATAATAATTGACATCTCCATTATGTTTTCCTTAAATAAACGAATATAATCAAATTAATCAAGTACCAAGTTATTTTGAGATATAATTCAATTATAATACATGTTACCTCTATAATCTTTCCAATATTTCCTGCATCTCGGTTTGTAATTATATTACAATTACATTTAGATTTAAATCGTCTATAAAGTAATATACCTACCAAAAAATAATAACCACTAATTAATTGATACGCATCAATTAAGAAAGACTAAAATCTTATATTATGTTGGAATTGGTCGTATTATGTACTATTAAAATTAGAATAGATTATAATAGTTAAAATAGATAACTATAACTATAGATAGATAACTATTAAACGTTCATCTTCCCATAAAAATATCTAATGTGAAATAACTACGCTGACAACTAATCTAATCTAAACTAATTTACCTGATTTTACTCTAATATCATAAATAATAATTTTGAACTATAAATATATGTATATTTTTTATATATAATACATATATGTCTTTCCAGCACATCCGATTTGCTTTCCTTTATTTTACATGCAATAAATATAACATTTATATAACTTGCCAATCAATCAGAATAAAATAAATATGCATGTATTAATTAATTAATTAATTAATTAATTAATCAATACAACAACATATCCATAAATAGGGTTGCGTACATATAAATGTTATTTTGTAATAATATTTATAATACTACAATCACATTTCTGCGAGAAGAAAAAACTTAGTTTTCATTTCAAAATACAGAATAGAGATGGCTTATTCTACTAATTTTATTGAAGAAATCAATCCTTCCAAGGAAACTTGGAAAATCGAAGTTCGCTATGTACGGCTGTGGATGACGTACTATTCAAATAATCCGGAGAAACCATTGAGCATTGAGCTGATACTGGAGGACGTTAAGGTTTCACTAAAACTTATCAAATCATAAATTTTAACACTAATTTTATTTTGTAAATAAATTTATCTCATGGCTATATAACTAAATTTCGTTACATAATATTTAAGGGCGGATAAATACAAGCTTCTGTCCGAAATTATCTTTTTCCCAAGTACAAACACAAACTGGGAGAAAGTTCATTCTATCGTCTCAATAATTTTGAGATAAAACAGAATGAGGACGATTATCAGGCTACCACGCATACATATCGTCTTGCTTTTTATAATCATACGGGATTGCGTTGTTTATCGATGCCGCTCTCTATACCAATGTATGGGTTCAGGTTTGTTGAGATGAGCGATATTCATTCTGGAGAAATTAGCGAGAGACGATTGGTTGGTGAGTTAATTGTTTGCATAATATGAAGAAATCATATTAATCTTTACTTATCTAATTTTCGAACGGGTTTAAAAATATATATACTATTTATTAATGATAGCCATGTATTTAATTTCATATAGATGTAATTGCGGAAGTCATCGCTTGCGAGGATATCAAACTAGTAGCGAAATCAGGCAATAGGAGAGTTATTGTAAAATTGCAGGATGATTTGTAAGCTTACATACATTACTATACATAGTTCAGTTCTGAAATATATAAACTAAATTATTATTCATGCTACTATAGATAAAATATATTATTAAATGGTAAAGATTCTATCAAAGTTCATTGAAAAATATTTCATGATTTCTTAAAAAAAAAAGGACGACGGTACCTGTTGTGGCCGTTGTTGGTAGGGCTTCCACTGCACCTCCGGCTCCAGCTGAGGGTGCGGCGGCGGATAGGGTTACGGCTGCGGCTATAGCTGCGCTCGCACTGGTGGTAGCTACGACGAGGCTTGGGCGAATAACGATCATTGTCGCGGTGGTGGCCGGAGGTACGACGTCGGTCGGGAATTCTACGGCTGAGGAGGTTTTGCCCATTTGGGGATATCAGAAGGGTCCGAATGATGATACTGAATTATCTGAATACATTTTGTCCAATGACTAATAATTCTGGGGCAAATAATTAGAGACAGATACATATTTCGTCTCTAAAATTGATAAATAAAAAAGAAAAGGAAAAATAGTTAGAGACAGATATATATTCCGTCTCTAAAATAGAGAAATAAAAAAGAGAAGTGAGGAAATACTTTAACAACTGATTTATCGATTGCTATTCCGTTGCTAATTAGAGACAGATTATACTTCCGTTGCTAATTAGAGGCAAATACTTATTCTGTCGCTAAATTAATTAAAAATAATAATTTAAAAATATAGTAAAAAAATCGGTTGCTATTTCGTTGCTAATCTGTCGCTATTAGCAACATAAAAATCTATCTCTAAATATCTGTCTTTATTTTTCAGTTTTTCTTGTAGTGAAACCCTAAATTGGGACTACTTTTCTTATTATAAATAGAGGACTCAGGCCTCACTTTTCTCTCTAAGTTGATTTCATATCCTACGTTTAAGCATATCTTGATATCTCTCTCACTTAAGAAGGCTCTCGCCTATTTCTTAAGTCCTAATCTAACTTAGGCATCGGGGGGTCTACGCCGGGACCGTCCACCATCTTGTTTGGGTTTTGTTTTGCAGGATCTATCAGGTTACCAGGAGCTTCTTGAAGATCAATCAGGTCGCTGCAGTACCCCATATTTTTTAGGCACCAATCTTTTTGGTCGCATCACTTGGGTCTGGGCTTCAAGTTCATTATGGGTAATGTCCTTTTCTGGTTCATTAATTAGACCAGATTGGGGATTAACGGAAGAAGGTGTATTTCTCTTCCCGCTACCCCGTTTTAGGGGAATTTCTATGGATTCGGTGTCAGAAGACAAGTTTGGGGTTGGATGGATTAGGGTTTTGAGAATCAGAACTAAAGTTGTACTCATTATCAATCAACCACGAAGAAACACGCAGAAAATATTCATAATTCAACAACCCAGCGATTTACAAAGAAAATTAAAGTAGTTGCTATTGAGATGAGAGACTAGGGGGACTTACCCATGGTATTGATCGGTAAATTTGGTGCAGACTAGAAATGCTTGCTGATTTTTGCAGAAATTCGGAGCTTTTGCAGACAAAAAGGGAGAATTTTCAATATTTTTGTGAAAAGTGACGACAATGGAGGTGAAGGGGTGTTTTTTGTGTTCTAGGTGGCGTGAAAAGTCGAAAAGACGGAAAGGGTTTCTCGGTGAGTGGGAAAATTGGTAGGCTTATTGTGGGCCTTTTGTTTTTGGGCCCACAGGATTAAATATATTACTAGGAAACAGGCTACTGAAGCTGTCCGACATAATACAGAAACGCATTTAATGATCTTAATAAGGATGTGATGGCTATGGGTGGCGTGTTTGTTTAAAGGTTATGATTGTTTGACTTCTTGAAAAACGAATGATTACATTCTACTTGGTTTCCTACCTCAACCAACCAGAATGTGGGGACTAGCTGATACGATATCAAATATTCACGTCGGCATTATGTAGGTATTTCTGGTAAAGCGACCTCATTCACTAAAAGATGCAATCTTTATAGGGGTTGAGCGAGCTGTTTTGTAAGGTAGCGACCTGATGTATAGGAGTGGCGAGCTCTTATGTAATGTGGCGACTTATTATGATCCAAATCTATTATGCCAACTCGGCGCTGAGTCGTAACTTGGCGTTGAGGGCTAAGTCTCGTGACTTCTGGGCCTTCTCAGATTAATGCAAGCTATCCTATGGGGTCCCGACGGACTAAATTTATGAACAGGCCCAGAGGCCTATGGCTATGAATAGGCCCAGCGGCCTATGGGTATTCTGGTAATTTAATGAGTATTATTATTTATGGGAAATTAGCATACAGGAGGAATCTCAATTCTAAGTCGATCGCTTTTATGGTATTACAATTATAGTAGGAAAGATAAATCCTAGATTGGGACTACTTTTTTTTTTAATTATAAATAGAGGACTCAAGCCTCATTTTTCTCTCTAAGTTGATTTCATATCCTACGTTTTAAGCATATCTTGAGATCTCTCTCACTTAAAAAGGCTCTCGCTTATTTCTTAAGCCTTAATCTAACTTAGGCATCGGAGGGCCTACGTCGGGGCCGTCTACCGCCTTGACTGGGTTTTGTTTTGCAGGATCTATCAGGTCACCAGGAGCTTCTTGGAGATCAATTAGGTCGATGCACGTACATCGAGAGTTTTTTAGGTCGCCGACTTCATCTTTAAGGTTAGTACCCCGTTTCTTGAGGCTCCAATCTTTTTGGTCGCATTAGTAGTTGAAAATCAGGAGTTCATAATTTTTGCGAACAGAAAATTAGAAACTAAAAATTGATTAAATTAAAGTAACATTTGATGGTAAAATTGTTTACATGCTTTATTATGAATATTTAAAAGTCAAATTAAAAGTAGAATAAAAAATCTAAAGCCTCTCTTCCTCTACTTCTCAATTCTAGTTAAATGAAATAGAACAAAATACAGAAATTGATATTCGTAAAACATTTCAACTAGTAGTGAACATGTTGTCGAGTACATATAAGGAAGGGGAAAAAACTTTTTACCCCCCAAACTATCGTGATTTTCACAAGTTACCATATAAAGTATTTTTTTGTGACAATTCGCCATATAAACTTTGCGTTTTTTGCAATCAGCCCTACACTTCAGATTTGAAGTGGTTTTTTGAGGGTATTTGTGTCAACACAGTTATTTATTTAAATTATTAATTTATTTTGTAATATTTAATGCGATTATTAAAAAATGAAAATTATTATATTTTTCTTGTATTAGTCGGTTTTATTAAAATTAAATATATAAACAAAACAAAATTCAACATATATGAGATATATATTATTAAAACCAAACTTAAAATCCTCTTAGTATAAAATGAATTTCTATTTCAATAGAATTACAACTCCAAACACAATATATATATTATATATATGTAAGTAGATATATGGGCACACAGCTTTATCACCACCATCTCCGTCGTTGTCCTTTCTATCACCGCCGCCCGTTTATTTTATGCCCTTAATCGGCCTCACAATCCAACGTTGCATAAATTATTTATGTATGTGTATGTATGTTCAGCAACCACCAACCCCCAACATTCGTCACTTGAGATCTCCATCGCCGCCAAAACAAACCAAGTTGATTACAATTCAGATTCAGCACCAGAATTCCGTTACAATTAGGATTCATAAATTCCCTTTTTCTCAACAATTATACTATGACATCAATTTGCCTAAGTGCGAGGCTAAATTCTAACCTTAGAGATTGAAACCCATCCCTTTGCTTCTGCTTGTCTGTTGCCGCCGCTCATCCTCTTCATTTTCGTGCCTTCGTAGCCTCACTTTGCCACCGCTTTGAAAAGATTAGAAGGAAGATTTATGAGGACTTGGGATCGGTTTTGTGATCAACTATTGGTTATAAAAACACATTTTTGTAAATTGGGTGGAGGAGAGGATGAAGGTTATGGAGGTGGTGCTAGTAGCAATCAGATGTGAAACGGGAGCAGTGAGGGCCTGGATTTTAGAAAGAAGTATATAAGGTTCGGACCAAAATGCCCTCACAAATCTGGTACAAAATCACTTCAAATCTGGAGTGTAGGGCTGATTGCAAAAAATGCATAGTTTATATGGCAGATTGTCACAAAAAATACTTTATATGGTAACTTGTGAAAATCACGATAGTTTGGGGGGTAAAAAAAAATTTTCCCTATAAGGAACAAACACATTCACTATATATATACTTTATTAATACAATTCTTGGACAACCCCTGAGTTACTTCAAGTAGAGTGAGTGAGAGAGAACATAATTATGAAAATGAGGAAAAAATTCTTTACCTCCTGAACTATGGTTATTTTTACACTTCACCTCCTAATTTTTTTTTCGTGCAAATTACCTCCTAAACTGTACGAATTTTGCACTTAACCTCCTGAACTCCCGTTTTTGGTGGAACTTTTGGTCAGAGCTCATTCGTGTGATATGCACGCTTACATATAAGGGGTAAAATCGACTTTTCATCTCTTACTTATGATTCCTACTCAAAATAATGGCACGTGAGCACTCGTGTGACCTGTTATTCACATTAATATATGTATACACGTAGGATTTGGAACCTACGTAGTGCTCACGTGCCATTATTTTGAGCGGGGGTGTTAAGGAGGAGATTGAAAGTCAATTTTACCTCATATATGTTAGCCTGCATGTCACACGAGTGAGATCCGGCTAGAATTTCCATCAATAACGGGAGTTCGGGAGGTTAAGTACAAAATTCGTACAGTTTAGGAGGTAATTTGCATGGAAAAAAAATTTAGAAGGCAAAATGTCAAAATGGCCATTGATTAGGAGGTAAAAAAAAATTTCCTCTTGTAAAAATAGATATAAAAAAAAGGAATTAAATTTTGTATTATCCTTGGTAGGTAATTAGCATTAGAACTACAGAAATATACACACGAGTGTACATTTGGTTTTGGTTAGTGTGGAGTTTGGATGGCCAAGAACAGCTGCCATGTGGATGTACAAATAGGGGATATGTTTTACCTACTTGATAGTGGATGTGGAAATGAGCTCTCCACCGAAAATATAATGCCATTCTACTGTAATTTTGTCTAGTGCTTTCTTTATGGGGCACAAGAGTAACATTATTGTGAATTGGGTTAACTAATCTAATCAACACATTTATCATCATTATCTTGTTCTCCATTATTAGATATGGAATCCATTATTAGATATGGAGTATCTGCACACAATTGTTGTTTTTCAAAATCAAAATTTTAGTTTCTGCGAATTTAATGTTAGAAACTTGAGAATTAATCAAATGAAAAGAGTGTTAGATTGTAAAGTTATTTATGTGTTTTATTAGCGTGTCAAAGTCAAACCGAAAACAAATTAGAAATATTAAATACAGCTCACCTAATTTTCAATTCTAATTAAACAAAGTTGACATACGGACACAAAAATGTGTTTTTTTAAAACTAAAAAGTGGAAATCATTTTTCCCATGTTTGCAATATTCCCTTATGTACTTGCGGTGGTTTATAACAATATTCAATCAGATTAGGAGGAGTGGGTTAAGTAGTGGATCATTTGCATTTATAATCTGTGAACTAATCATTTATGATGTGAATGAACTTATTATTAGTAGAGTCTTCATGCCACAAGGAAGCACGTTTGACTAATAGAGTCTTTCCAAGGTGCTTGCAATATTTTCATTTGATAATATTAAATAAATTGTGTACATGAGAAAAATAAACTGCCAATATTTTAAATACTCAATTAAATTAGGGAAAAAAACGTTTTGCCCCAAGACTAATTCGATTTTTACAGTTTACCATACGAACTTTTTTTTCGACAAACCACCATCTGAACTATGAGCAAATTGCATTTTACTCCATACACCACTTTTTTTTGTGGTTTTGTGATCAAAACCGGATGACGTGGCGCAATCGGTTGTGCCACATCATCCGGTTTTGATTATAAAACCACAAAAAAATGGTGTAGGGGGCAAAGTGCAAATGACGCATAGTTTGTATGATGATTTGTTACAAATAATAGTTTATATGATAAACTGTGAGAAACAATAATTTAGGGGGCAAAAAATAATTACCTCATAAAATTACTTAAAAGTGAGTAGTATCCTTTTTTTAGACTACGTATGAGTATCGGCTTTTTATTAATAACTACATAAATTTTATATTAGTGTATCATTAAATAAGAGATTTTTGCATTCAAATAAAATAACTTTTGTTGTCAAGAAAGAAATTTTCGAATATTATGTAAGAAACATTTGAAGATATAGTTTAAAAAAAAAAATAGTTAAAATGTCTTAGTCCAAGTCTTTTCTATTGCTTCATGATATCCATTGGATCTAGGGTAACCCCCTCCGCTTTTTTGTTAGAAAAATATATATAAAAACTCGAACAAATTATATTTAGAGTTAACTAGATCGTCATTTTGTCTAGAAAAAGAGGAAAAGAACATAAATTATAACAACACTCGAAGTCTTAACTACGGTATAAAAGCCCAAAGACTTGACCTCAACTAACCTAACCGACCTAACAAAACTGAACATAGATAAACCAACATAAGTTGCTAATATTTATAAATAAAAAGCTGATAAAGTTACTTAAATAGAAGGGACTGTTTAAAGTGAAAGATTGTCAAAGTACAAATGATTATTAGTGTCCCTACGCCAACTTTTTCATAAGCTATATATATTGCCAATTCGAGAGCCATTACCCATAAATAACAGAAAGAAGTCAAGCAAACAAAGTTAGTTCACGGTTTATATGAGTTAGATTTCTTATGATTCATTAGTACAAATTATTTTTGATAATTTTGAAATATAAAAATTATATTATAACTTATTTTATTCAAATTGTTTTTGCAGAAATTACTTCCGATGAAGGCTTGGATTATTTTGTTTGTGGTCGCCTCACTATTAATTGTTGCGTGCAATGCAGAGCTTTTTCGTGAAAATAATCGCAAACTACTTAGCAATAAATTGAATCGAGTAGTGCCTGGAGGGCCAAATCGTGTTTTTCCTCCGAGAAGCTTTGGTGAGCGTAAATTTAGAGCTCCTCCTCCTCCCCGTGTATAATCATGTTCATTCTATATATGAACGAGAAACTAATGGCATGCTATGTGAATGTTGGTTTAGTGTGTATGTATACTTGTGATTGCATATGAAATAAATCACGACATGTGACTTGAGGTACGTGTGATTTGTAATAGGTAAGATGTGATATTTCTAGTTTGGTTTCCTCATTGTGTGGTATGTGTGATTTGTGGTAGTGTTTGATTAGGGTTCTCGAACTTGTTTGGTATATCAAAATCTCGACAGGCAAGTTATAATTATAATTCCTTATACATGTACATGTTCTCTAGAAAAGTCAATGAACTAAGAAGAAAATAACAAAATCTCAGTCGGTTATGAATACTAATACGTTTAATTAAAACTTCCCAAGTTATCTGGTGCTACTTCTTGAAAAAGGGCTAAATAAAATGGTAATAAAATGAAAAATATGAAATTTTTATTAGACAACTCTAACTGATATTCATAATTTATTTGATTCGATCCCGCAATTCATCTACTAAGCTTATCCATAAAAATTAGTATTGTGCCCGTGCGTTGCACGATAATTTTTTATTTTATTTTTTGTAAAATAAAAATAATTATTTTAAATGTATTAAAGTATTTAAATAAGTCATTGTATATATTTATACTTAAGTCATATGTGTGTGTGTGTGTGTTTTGGTGAGAACCATCACTGGTTCTCAAATCAAAGTTGATATTTACTACCATAACTAATCTATATATGTAAATCATCTAAATATAAAGATCGAACAGTATTGAAAATAATATAACCTGGTTCGTAAAAGAATTGTTATTATACGAAATGTAGTTTATAAATTCTGAAAAGTTTTCTTATACACAACTTTTGTAATTTTGTTACAATATTTATTCTCATCATCGTCGATAAATATTTTTAAACCCTTACAATTGGTCACCCTTGATATCAAGGCGGACAAATCAATCGTGTCGGGTTCTTATCGGGTCAGCACAATAAGACACGACACGATAATTATAGGCACGAACACTACACGATAAGCTTGTCGGGCCTATAATCTAAATCCGAATCACGACACGCTAAAAATACGAAAAGTACGACACGGTACGATAGGCACGATAAACAAAAATACTGAATTTATTTAATCTTACCCATTAAGCACATTAGGCTCGTTAATTAATAAAATACATAATTTTTTTAATAGATATCATACATAACTATAAAATTATCAATACAAATTGTCTAATACATTTAAAATTATAATATGACAAATTACTAATGATAAATTAAAGATCACAGATACTAACAATGAGTAAATGAATATAAAAGGGGGAAATTAAAATATTATCGGGTCTTATCGTGTTTATCGGGTTAGCGCATTATCAACTCATTACTTAACGTGTCGTATCGTGTCAGCCCAATAAGGCAAGAATCCAATAAGTCTCAACCCATAGCCTATTATTTTGTGTTGTGTTTGTGTCGATCAATCATGTCGTGCCTCATTTTTCCACCCCTACTTCGTATAGCAACGTACAAACTGATCATGACTGAAAACTGAATTTTTCAGAAAAGTCCAACGTGAGAGAGAGAGAGATTGTCCTTAAATTTTGTTGATCATCATAGTATATGACACAATCAGAGGAAATTGTCGCCGTTGGAATTTGAAAGGCAAGCTCGAATTAGATGATGTGACAATCATTTTAGGGATGAACAACAAATCACCTGCATTGCTTCCTTGAGAAATATTAGCCTATACAATATGATCATCAAGTTTTTAACAACCAACATTACACAACACAAGGAAATGAATCAATATTTCTCAACAACTTGAGTGGAATTCTAACTTTTAGTTTTAGCTCATAGTTCGGCAATAACACTTAATGGTGTTTAGAAACTTTGGTGAGTGAACGTCCTACAATATGTCAATGTTTGAATCGGAACTTCAATTCTCCATCATTTTATGACATCCTATATTTATTAATCAAATCAACGACATCAAGTGTTAGGGATTGAATAGCACGACCCTCCAAATAAGCGAAACATTCAGTAGTTTTTTCAAATTGTGGATATGTGCTGGCCATAATTGACGGAACATGGTTACCATCATCTTCCAATAATAGATAACCTGGATTTCAGTTTGAGCGATACCATCGTTTGGTCCTCCAACTATTTCATCCCGTATACTATTTATCGAATTGACAATTTTTTTTAACTTGACACAATCGGGATCTGAATTGTGATTTTGTAGCACCACATTCTTGGTCAACTTTAAAACCATGTAATGAGTCCATAAATGCGAAAATTTGGTCAGTATATGAAATACGTCTGGTCCAGCGCCATTTGGAACAACCGGCAAAATTTGATGAAAATCTCCACAAAGAACTATTATTTTGTTATCAAATGAAAGTTGCGTATTATAATTATTTTGCGATCTCATCACGTCTTTCAATGTTTTGTCCAGAGTATCAGAATAATTGCTATGCATCATTTGAGATTCATCCCAAATAATGAGATGCGCATCCACCATTAATTTTGCAAGTGGAGTACCAGGAAACATCGAGATCTTGTTGGATATTAAAAGGAACACTAAATTTAGAATGCTTAATTCTTCCTTTCGAAATAAGAGAAGTTATGTCGTTAGATATTACATTAATAATTCCACTATTAGATTTGTAGAAAGCGTCATCTGTATCCATAGATGAGAAATACACCACCCTTAAGTTGTATGTATGTATGTATGTATTTCGGTGAGAACCATCCCTAGTTCTTACACCATAGATGGTTTTTACCGAAACCACTCCTTATATATAATACATCTAAATATTATTTAAAAATCGAATAATATTGAAAAAAAATATAACCTGTTCATAAAATGATTGTTATTAGACGAAATGTACTTTACAAATTATGAAAAATTTCCTTATGCACAGCATTTATAATATTATTACTACGTTTATTCTAATCATCGGCAATTAATATATTTAAACCCTTACAATTAGTCACGCTTGATATAACAACGTACAATGAACCATGAATGAAAACAGACTTATTTAGGAAAATATTTGTTTGGCAATTCTAAACTTTTGCAACACCATCATCTCCAAAAATATTTGTTTGATCATTCTAAACGAATTATTTTACTATCCAGCATGGATTGTAGGTATGCTACAAATTTGGTATGAAGAGAATTTTTTACATTGTTACCTCTACATAGTGATCAAATAATAGTATAAGTATACGAAACAAAATATGAATATTCAAATGAAGTTAAAGTGATTGGTATGTAAAACATAAATGCATATCTAATAGAATTATCTAGTTTCTGAATTTTGATATAAATTAAGTATGTCATGAATGCTTTAAAGATTACCGTCATTAGTAGCATTTACTTTTAAAGGCGACTTTCCCTTCTTGGTTTTGGGATTAGTTGATCTTCTTACGATCCTATTATAGCTGATGCCACAGTGTTCATTTCACTCAATGCTAGTTTCGCGCTTGTGTTGTTTTGCATGATTATTGAAATAGTAACAAAATACATTATTTTATAAAATCAATTCAAATCAAAAGTATTGAATCGTAATAATATTTTATAAATAACATGTTGATAGCCAATAAAATAAATGCTACAATGTTTTGCACTGTGCTACAATATTATATATATAATTGCACAGTGCAAATCATCATTAATTATATATATTAAACAAAGAAACTAATGTGAATCAAAGAAAATAATTGCATAATTTATTTTAATATCATCATAATTATATATATATATATATAAAATATTATTTCTTATTAAAATATTAATTAGAGTATCTATCCTAATTATGTTAAGAAGATTTCTACATAATTAAACAAATAAACTAATCATATGTGAATCAAATTATCATTAATATTAATTATGTTAATAAAACTCCTACATAACTAAAAAAAATCCTACGTGACATTTTATTCATATTAATTATGGTATCTATCATAATTATGCTAATAAAACTCCTACATAACTAAAAAAAATAATCCTACGTGGCATTTTATTCATATTAATTATGGTATCTATCATAATTATGCTAATAAAACTCCTACATAACTTAAAAAAAAAAAATAATAATCCTACGTGGCATTTTACTCATAATCTCTCCAGACCTTTAGCTTTTCTTATTGACATCCTAATTATTTCAAAAGGTTTATAACTCAAAATTACATCACGTTTAAGGTGACAGGTGTGTATGATTTTTAATAAGATATGATGTTGTGATTTCTGATAGGTTTGTTCAACGTGTAATGTGTAATGTCTATCTGACTTACATGCTGTATAAAAAAAATAAAAACGACATCCACGGAATTTTTGGCACTACCATCACTTAAATATATAGTTAGAAATGGATATATTTAATTTATATCGAATTAATAGAATATTAAGAGGAGTGTTTTAACCGAAATGGCAACAAAAATGAAAAACACGAACTACTTATATAGATAACTTTCTTACTAATTAATATTACTGATTAATATTCATAATTTGATCCAATCCTCGCAATTCATCTACTACACTTATATCTATATAAATCTATAACTCATTAGAATAGTATACATTTTTAATTCTAGATATTTTCTTATGAGGTTTGTGGAAAGAATCTCTAGAACATAACACGTTCTTTAAATTTGATTTATCATACCAATAAAACTTTAGCTTAGTGGTTTGGTGAGAATATATGTGATCTTTGATACTTTAGGTTACTTCATTGACATTCAAATGACGACGGTTCTCTCATAGAGAACGCAAATTGCACGTAATATTTTATCATTGATAATCGCTATTATTACTTATATCTAATTAACTTAAAATCATTGGTACTAAATAAAATAAGATATCCAACTTCACAAATTTGTGAGAGTGACTATTGAATACATTTTTATACCTATAATGTCCTAAACTAATAAGACATTTTTTATTTTACTAAAATTAAGAAAACTTAGTTAAAATAATAAATTTTATATGCTCTTTTCAAATATACCTTTACCTGAAAAAAAAAATGATAGAAGTTATGGCTGATGGAATTTCTTAAACAAAATATGTGGAGGAAAAAAAAAAACTTATTTTCTATTCTAAAAATAGATCTCTTTTTTCAATACAATTTAGTTAAAGTCAATGTACATTAATTATGAACAAATAAAGAAGTCAATAAAAATTATACATATCAAGAATAGAAAGTGTGTTATATTATGAGACGAAAAAAAAAAAAGTGTACTATTAATCTATTAATTTGGGATGAAATGAGTATTTGATAGTTCAATTGAAGAAAGAATTCCTAATGAAGAATGTTAGGTGTGGCCGAGTGTGTTTGATCATTGTCGCAACAGAAGCAAGTATAAATTGATCATTGAAAGCAATTCTGTCCGTAAATACGAACACGACTCGTATTCTACTCACGACCTGAACTCCCTGTACTAGATTCCTTTCAGCTGCTGTCCAACTCCCATCACCTTGCCTTCATGCGCCACGGCTACACATCTCCCACTACAAAAAATAGAGAAATGCTGACGGGCTGGACCCGTCAACAAACTCGTCAGCATTCATTTGCTGACGGGTCCTGCTCGTCATCATTTTTGACGTCATCAAACGATTTGCTGACGGCATTAATGAACCTGTCAGCAATTGCTGACGGGTATGATCCGGCCGGTGTCGTACATCACGTCATCAACGTCAACCCTAACCAATCACAACATGTATATCAAAATACAAATATTAATTAAACACAACTTGCCGATCACCACAACATTTCAAAACCACCAAATTAACGATAAGTATACAATAAAACCTCAATTAACATTAATTACATAAAGATCCCTTAGTTAAACTCTAACTATACAAAAACACCTAAACTAAACCTTAAGTATACAAAACTCCCTACATTATACCCTAATTATATATAATTCATATATTAAACTTTAATTATATAAAAATCCTTAAATTATACCCTAATTATATAATAATTCATAGATTAAACCCCAGTTATACAAAAGTCCTAAATTATACCCTAATTATATAATAATTCCTAAATTATACCCCAACTATACAAAAAAAAAAACTAAATTAATGATAATTATACAATAATACCTTATTTAAACCTTAATTATACAAAATTATTTTAATTACACAAAAAATTCTAAATTAAACTCTAATTATACAAAAATATCTAAATTAAACTTTTATTATATAAAAACCCGTAAATTAAACTCTAATTATAGAAAATATTCTAAATTAAACTCTAATTATACGATAATACCTAAACTAAACCCAAATTATAACCCCTAAATTACACCATAATTATACAATAAAATCTAAGTTAAATATTGATTATACAAAAACCTCTAAATTAACGATAATTATAAAATAATACCTCAATAAAAACTTAATTATACAAAACTCCTAAATTGAACCCTAATTACACAATAATCCTAAATTATACCTTATTTATACAATAATACATAAATTAAACCCTACTTATAAAAAACTCCTAAATTATACCTTAATTATATAATATTACCTAAATTATAAACCAATTATGTCATTATTTTATATAATTTTCAAAAATAAAAAATGTAAATTCATAAAAAAATTCAAATAAATAACAAAAAAAGAGGGAGAGAAGATAGACCGTGTGGGCGGCGGCTGGGGCTGGCTAGGGCAGATGCGTTGGGGCCGACGGCTGTGGCAGGTGGGTGGGGGCGTCGCGGTTGGTGGCGTCGGGGCTGGCGGACGGCGTGCGGCGGGGTTGGGCTGGGCGAACGACGATTTGTTATTTTTTTGGAGGTTTCTTTGATCTCCGTCTGAAAGCAGATCCAATCTGTTTTAAAATAGAAATATTGACGGGCACGATACCCGTCAGCTTGTTTTTTTATTTTTTTTAATTTTGCTGACGGGCTGGTACCCGTCAGCATTGTTTTTTTAATTATGCTGACGGGCTCGTACCCGTCAGCAACGGAGTCCGTCAGCAAACCTATCTCTGAATTAAAATACTGACGGGTAGCTGACGGGCTTCTCGTTGAAAGCCTTTGCCCGTCAGCAAGTCGTCAACATATGTTAATGATTTTTCTGTTCGTCAGCAAAATCCGTCAGTATAGCACAAATATTTTATAGTGTCAGTCAACCACAACCATCTTGTACCTGCAAACGAAGTTATGTTGACATCGAGAAGGTACACAATGTAAACAAAAACAAGGGGGATAAATTAAGAATCAACACCGCTTAACCGATGTCATCTTGAATAAAGCAACATAAATTTGAGAAGAATTAAAATTTAAATTTGGTGCCAACAATTCTAAACTTATTACATTTTGCAAATTTATTTTGCTTTAGTGAAGACCCTTAGATGTGATAATTACAGATAACACGTGCAATAAATAGCACTATAATAATAATAATTTCAGAGAAATGAGGGACTTACATGGTAGAAATAGCACCCGAGAGCCACACCCTGCTGTCTTCAGAAGATCTTTTGTCGCTTAGCAGCCTCCACCGAAAGAAAAGGCAACACCATATTTAAAAAAAAAAAAATGCTCCTCAAATGATACCCTTCCACCAAATAAGTAAAAAGGAAAAAAAAAAAATGCCTTCGGAGTCTTTAGGTAAAAAAAGTTTCTTCTTGAGCAGAATCAACAACACGTGGACTTATAATATACTCTCAAGCTTTCATAAACATAAATCCAAAATTGCAAATTTGAACATAAAAGATTGAAAGACAAACAAAATAGATCAATAACCTATCTAAGAACATAAACATAAAAAAATCTAAGCAACGAATTTTATGGATCTTTTGAACAAAATCATATATAAGGATAGAAAAAAAATAATTTCAGGATCTAGAAAAATTAGATTTATTGAAAATCAGATCATGTGGTAGAGACTTCTATCAAAACACATAGATTGATAATATATCTATCCACAGTTGAATATCACAAATAAAAGAAACAAAAACACGGACTATGGATTTGTAATGATGAGTCTGATTATCACAATAATAAGAAAAAACTCAAATTCCACATATTTGCATAACTGTAGCCATTGCATATTTGATGAAACAATTCCCTTGGCCTCTTACATTTTTGGTGATAAGATTCAAGTATGATTATTATTTCGTCTCCGACGAAAGGTAATCCGATTTACTCGTCTTATTTTGAGAACAAACGTTCGAAATAGAGAACTAATTTATTTTAAAGAAAACGTATTGAACACGTGACTCGAATTTATATATGTGTTTCAATTTCAGTTTTTACTTTATAAAAAAGATCAACGAATTTGTACTAAAAGATATTCATATTCCATTTATAATTATTATTATTTTGTTGAAACTTTCCTTACAATGGATGAGTACAAATAAAGATGATAGTTTACACGATGACTAGATCACTAGCTACTGACCTATTACTGTATAGAGATGAGATTATATCCATAGTGGATCGCCATACGAATTCATTTCTACTGTTCACAAATTAAAAAATTTCATACTCCAACATTTATATTTTGATATATAATTATTGAATTTTTCATACTCCAACATTTAGTCAATTCATTGTTACCATACTCTCAAGCTCATTCAAATGTTTAAATCAGCATGAAATTTCCTGTGAAGTTATTATACGAAAGAGATATATTGACAGATTAATCAACACACTAAATAGATGACACGCAGCAAGTGTGATGGGTATTAAATTAAGAAAACGAGTGCCATGACGCATGAAAGCAAAATGTTAGCGTCCTTGTTACACTAGTCACCTTAATAATGTTCTATTAAATAGAGAGAGAAAAACGAGGTGTTAATTAAAATCTCATTAACAAAATTCCTACAAAATATAGAGTCTAGTTATCATTTATTAACCCATATTAGACTTTTTCTAAAATGATTTACCATGGAATACATTGTTAGAATTAATTAAAGTGACCGAATATTTGCAACTCAAAATTTGATGAGTTAACTCCACGGATGAGAACACCTCAATAATATTTTAAATATATTAAAATCTTACTAGATGAACCCCATAAACTCCCTTCTTTACCCCTATCTTATATATAATATTAAAAATAAAAAATAAAAAAAATGAAGAACACGCACAGAAAAGCAAGGAAAAAAATGAAGAAGAAATGAGATGAAAAGAATGTGAAAAAATAAAGAGTTTTTTTTCGAGATATTTTGAAAAAACAACAACAAGAAGATGGATCATAATAAGCAATCAAACATTTAGGTTAAGTCTCTCATATCTAAAATTTTTGTGTTCCTCCAAAAGAAATTTGAAAAAGAAATCTGGACTACCGTAGGGTTCGTCTGGTTTCACGAACAATGAAGCAGTGTTCGAATTTCTTTTTTGAACACTGTGTAATGTTCGAAAATTATTTTAGAACAAATGTCTGATGTTCAAAAATTTTCATAGAACAAATGTCTGATGTTCGAATATTTTTTAGAACACTCCATTTTGTTGGCAAAAAACAGAGTGTTCGGATCAAATTTTCGAACTTTAAATCCATGTTCGAGAATTTGGTTCGAAGAGTCTGTTTTTTGATAGAAATTATGATATATTCGAATTTTTCTTCCGAACAACCTGTTTATGTTTATCATTACCAGTTCGAACACAACCCCGACAATGAACCCTAATAAATCAATTTATGACGAAAAAGTGATGAAAAAAAGCACAAAAATAGCAATGTGATTATTGTAACACTGAAAATTTTCCTTATATCATATTTCGCCTAATTAGGTATTTATATTATTTTTCTAATATAAAAATATAAATAAGTCATATTTAATTAAAGGAAATATATAAAAGTTGAAATATAAATTTTATTTTAATAAAAGTTAAAATAATTTTATTTTTATAATTTCAAATATACTAAATAAACTACTAGTTATTTACAATAATATTAGTATGTAACCAAATATTATTAACGAATTAAGTCTATAAATAAAAATATATAATTATAATTAATAAATAGTGATTAGACTAGTAAAATGAGACACGGGTGAAAATATGACATTTTGATTTTTTTAAGTGCGTAACTATAACTTATTAACTTATTCAACCCAAACATCAAAACACAAAATTAATTCATAATTATAATTAACAGATAGAGATTAGACACGTATTGAGAATGTGATATCTTTGGGTTTTTTAAGTGCGTAAATAAAATTATTGAATTTAATCTAAATATTATAATACAAATTTATTTAATAATAAAAGTAATTAATAAATAGTGATTAAATATCGATTCAAGACATGATACGTTGAGAATATGACATCTTTTGAATTTTTTATTTTTAGATTTGAAAAAATGTAATTATCTCATAATTTTTAGGTTTATTTTTTGATAAATCATATGTAACACGGGTGTTAAACTAGTACATACTGAAAAGATTCTTATCCTATGTGTATGCCTAGTAAGCTTCATGATGTCTTTAATTTTAGAGCTGTCAAAATAGGTTGGCGGGGCGGGCCAGTCCATAACCCATCATAACCCACTATTTGGCGGGGCGGGGCGGGGCAACCCAACATGATGGCGGGCCGAGAAAACCCCAACCCTAACCCACCCCCACCTTGGGCCGCGGGTTGGGCGGGCTAGCCCGTTAATCTTCCCTTTTTTTTTTTTTTTTTTTTTTGCATATTTGAATGCAAAATTGAATAAAATATCTCTTATACTCTCTAAACATGAAAGTCCAGAATATTTTTTTTAAGAGATGTCAAAAAATA
>BMAC01000176.1:1221728-1234489 GCA_014905375.1 Phtheirospermum japonicum
CCTTTTCTTCTTCTCCCTCAGTTTCTTCAGAGCCTTGTTGCGCGCCCGTATTCGCTTACGCCTCCTCTCTTGAGCAAGGCTCGCCAAGGCTTCGGCGGCAACAGCATCAGCATCAGCAGCAGCATTCTCAGTTCCGGCAACATCCTCATCCTCATCCTCATCCTCTCCAGCAACACTTCCTCCCCCTACGTTCGCGTCACTCTCTTCCCCTTTTTGACCAGAAAAGGAAAGGGCCTCCAACAACGAGTAACGAAGTGCCTGCAGCTTAGAGATCTGCAAATCTATGGAAGCAACATGCGCACGCAGGAGCTGCGCAGAAATGCGAACCATGTTGGGATCGTCCGTCTCAACATCACTAGCAACATCGGTAGGAGCAGGAGCTTGCCAAGGCAAATCGAGTACCCTTGCACCAGTAGTGTGTTGACCTCGAAAAGCGAACCAATCCGCATCACCAGTGAGCACATCATCTGGGTGAAGCGTCAGACCTTGGTTCTTCAACAGCCTGAAAATAAGAGAAGGAAAACACAACGAGGCAGCCGACCTTGATGTGGCAAACTTAGTCACGATATCAAAAATATGGTGGCCGAAACTAAACTTAACTCCCTTCCCAAGCTTGAACAAAAATTGGGCCTGAGGCCGAGTAACAACTGTAGTGTTCTGGGAAGGGACCTAGTTGCAAAGAGCCACCTTATGCATAATGGAATACAAGGACGAGAGCCTAGTGCTTGGTAATTGCTCAAACCATGAATGAACCATCCCACCCGACAAAAAAGACACAACCTCATCCATATCATCCACAGAAAAATTACCCCGGTGCGTAGTGGTGCCAAACAAATCATCAATAAGGTCAGGGGTAAAGGCAAACACTTTGCCTCGCAGAAAAACCTTCCCATAGTTCACAGAACTTAAATCGACAATTGATGGCAGCATATTGACATAAAACTCAAGAACGATATCCCTAACAAATGGAATGGCGGTAAAGACTGTGGAATACATACCATGAAAACGGAGGTAGGCTATCAGATTGTGGCGCTCAAACAGGTCAAACGGCACTTTTCTCTCAGCGATCATGTGTCAAGTTTGATAAACATCAAACAGCTCAGCAGCTTCAGCGGTTAAAAACTTCTCGGAGAAGGGCTCCATGTCCTCAATTTCTGGTGAAGGAGTATCAGTGCCAGCTGAGGATTGGGAATGAACACAGGCAGCCGAGGAGGACTGCGCGGGGGAATGTGATGGAACAGGAACAGATGCAGCGCGGGCGGACGAGACAGACTGTGAGTGACTCAATGTTGGTAAGGGACTACCAACATGACTAACAACATCGTCCTGTGCAGCTGCCTTCTTTTTCTTCTTGGCCTTCTTGAAAGCAGCAAGAACATCTTTCAAGGGAAAATCCATAGAAGAGTCAGGGGAATGTTCAAAAAGGCTTGTATCAAACTCAGGCGAAGCAGCAGGAGTCGGAGACGACGGGGGAACCTCAGCAGTAGGCGACTTGGCGGAACTAGTAACCTCACCGGTGATAAAGTCCAGCACAGTGTAAGGAGGCGAAGAATACTCAGTAGAAGATGACTTGGGAGAGATCTTGACATTCGCCTGGCTCGGAGAACCACTGTCCCTTTTCTGGCTGGGTCTCCTGTCGGCTTTCCGTACGAGCTGCTTCCGGCGAGTAAACCTCTTCTTCTCCGGCAAACTGGGAGCAGAAGCAGACGGCGGCTCAACTCCGGCAATCGGAGCAGACTGCTCAAAATCATGATCATCGGGATCAGACTCCACGACAACATCTTCCTGGAGATTCATGTGTTCAATCGGCACGTGGCGACGTGGACCGGCCTTGCTCTTAGGGACCGCGGGCGGCACAACACCGGGCGGTATGTTGCGCAGACGCCTGGACCGCTTTAGGGTAGGATTCCCTACGCGGCCAAAGGTCTCAGCCACAAAAGCTAAGTCGGGGGGGNAAGATGATGTAGTGAGACTTTGTTGGACTGGATGTGGCACCCTTACCTGTTTCCCCTTTTGACATGCCTCGCATACGGGAATGATCTTGGTGTTGAGTTTCGGCAGTCCAGTCACGGCTTCTTCCTTAGCCAACCTATCCATCATCTTGTAATTTACATGTCCAAGCTTTTGATGCCATAGTTCTGCATCACTAAATTGGGACAATCTGCAAAAAGCATCACAGTGAATTTGGTAGCAGTTATCTGAAGTTCTCTTTCCAGTGAGAATACACGTTCCATTCTCCTCATAAACTTCACATTTTTCTCGGTTGAATTTAACGCTGAACCCTCCGTCGCACAATTGACTTATGCTGATCAAATTTGCAGTAAGTCCTTCTACTAGCAGCACATTTTCTAGTGTTACAACAACAGGAACATGGAGAGTCCCTTGGCCAACAATTTGGCCATTTGCTCCTCCTCCATACTTCACTTTTCCACCTTTGAATCTGACAATGTTGGAGAGCAATTCTTCTGAGCCTGTCATATATTTTGAGCATCCACTATCAAAGTACCATGCTCCAGGGACTAGAGACTTCAATGAGGTATGGATCATATTGCACTTGACGCTGTTTTTCTTGACCCACACCTGTTTGAATCTGATGTTGGTATTGATGTTGGTAGCGCGGTTACCAACATTGAACTTGACAGGCATATTTGTTTTCTGAAAGTGTCTTCTTTCACCAATGATCTTCCAACAAAAGGGTCGAATGTGGCCTGGTTCTCCACAATGATGACACACGAATTATCTCCTCCTTCTCTTGTGGCGTTTGGAAGAATTTCGTTCTTGACTCGACACTTGCGTGGGTTGACTTGGCTTGTATCCTATTCCATGTTTAGAGGAATCTGGGAAGCTAATCTGCAAAATTTCATCAAGCTTAGCCTTACCTTTGTTTAGATTTGAAATTGTACCTCGAACAGTAGTCAGTTCGTTTCTAATTTTTTCAAGCTCAGCATCCTTRTTGGTGAGAGATGATTCCAACCGGACAATAATTTCGAGCTGATCCTCCTTTTCCTTGGTTAGCTTTTCTACTTATTTTGCGAGATCTTTCGCTTTGAGTACCTGTTTACTCCAACTGACATACAATTTTTTYTGATCTTCACTCAGCTGCTCGTATTCCTCATAATAGTCAGTGATCTCAGCATTCAYGCACACGATGTTATCTYCAAGCAAYCCAACATGGATATCGTCGTCCCAAACAACATGGGTGAATAAGGCTGGGACTGGATCAATTGTCTCGAAATCATTGAAGTCTTCAGTAAAGTCAGTAGCGACCATACTTTTCTTTCTCAGAAAGTTGGGACACTCATTTTTGTAATGTCCCCAACCTTTGCATTCGTGGCATTGTATCTCGCTGAGTTGTTTTGGAGAGCTTGACACATTGGAAATTGAATTTGAAGACTGAGATTGTGGAAGAGTTCGTCCAGTAAACTTTTGAGTGGATGATTGAGTCCTGTTCCTTGTACCTGAGCTTCCAGAGTTGTTCTTCTTCTTCAAGAATTTGTTGAAGCGTTGAGTAACGAGGGCCAGTTCATCTTCTTCTAGAGTGGTCGACTCCATCCTTTTAACAATCCCGTTAATATCAAATTCCTCGTCATCTTCATCATCGACTGCAATTAAATCAGAAGAATAAGCCACATTCTTCTCTTTCGAGCTAGAGGTGATGTGTTCCATCTCGTATTGCTTTAGGTTTCCAACTAAGGTGTTGAAATCGATGTTATCAACATCCTTGAATTCTTCTATTGCCACCACCTTCATGCTATAACTCTTTGTAATGGATCTTAGCAATTTTCCTACAAGACGGGAATTTGTTATGGGTTCACCCAACTCTTTGCACTCCTCTGTTATTTCAGCCAATCTCACTGAGTAATCCATGATAGATTCTTTCTCAGTCATTCTCATAGCCTCGAATGTGAACAAGAGCATTCTTAGTTTGGATTTCTTCACGCTTGCTGTTCCTTCGCACACCCTTTGAAGTGCGTCCCATGCATCTTTTGCCGACTCGCAGTTCTTGATGATACGATAGTAACTTGCATCTACATAGCCACACAAAGCGTTGATGCATTTAGAGTTCCAATTTGCCGCAGCTGCTTCGTCAGCAGTCCAATCTTCTTCTTTCTTGGGAATGGCATCGCCCTCGCCATCCGTGACACGTGGCTTTTCCCATCCAATAAGGACGGTCTTCCAAACACGTTCGTCCATGCTCTTCAAGTGCCACCTCATCCTCTGTTTCCAGAGAGAGTAATTCTCACCATTGAGGATTAAAGGCCTCGGGTTGCCTTGAGCATCCATAGCACCTATAAAAATAAGGATCAATACTTAAAAGGTTAAGTAACCCGCTTTAGATGTCAATTGTAAAATCAGAAGGTCTATGGATTTAAAAATAAGGATCAGTTTTACGATGTTATTAATCAATGTTAACAACACTGGTTAACAACATCGACTAAAATAACACAAAGTTATGCAGCGGATATTTAAAATAGAGAACACGATTAAACAAATTCAGTTTACAAGTAAATACTTGTGAACTTGGGTGTACAAACCCGAAAACTATATTACTTTCACTTCACGTTCAATACACAATATAAAGTAATATATGAAAACTAAATATCAAGAAACTTGATACTAAATACTTGTTGCCGGAATAGCAAGATCTTCTACGTTGGTCACGCAACTTCAAAGATCTTGTTTGTCACGATCGTTGGCTCCAAGTAACTCTCTCGTGTTCTTCTTCTTTTGTGCGCCTTCTTCTTGCGTCGTGCGTCCTCCAAAAATCCGTGCGTCAAACTCTATAAAAAATCGTGTACCAAGTGTAGGAATACCTATGTCTTAAATAGACAACTAAGAATCCTAAACTTGGTAAAATCCTAAAAACAAATCCTAAACACAATTTAGGAATAATTAAAGTTTTGTGCATAAACTAGGAAACATAATATTGACCTATATCTAGTTTCCTAACTTATTTTGTGCCCAAGAAAGGCAAATAACAAAATAGGAATTATTGTCAAGAATAAATTCCTCAACACCGTTGATTAATTTAATGTCGACTTTTGTTTTTCAAGGTTTTTTTTTTACGAAAATCGAAAAGCTCATATTTAACTGTCAAATTTTAACCAAAACCGAAGATTATTCGATTCACGTCCATTGAAATTCAAAATCAATAAAAATTTTAAAAAAAATTTGACAGTTTCAGTTTTAGGTTATCCAAATCCGAAATTGAACTGCTCGAAACTGGTCAAGTTCGGTTTGTAACTGTAAACCATGACCAACAGTTAATTGAATCGTTAACCATGATTACAAGTCGTCAGGTAAGTGGTTAACCTACTGATCAGTCATCTTAATAATACTCTATTAAATGGAGAGAAAAAAGAGGTGTTTATTAGAATCGAAGTCAACCAAAATTCCTACAAATTATAGTCTAGTTATCATTTATCTACCCATATTAGATTCTTTCTTAAAGGATTTTACCCATATTATATAGAATACATTGTTTATAATTAATTGAATTTATTCATAACCAAATTAACATGCGGATATATACTTAAAAATAAATATCATGCCATGATCAAGAGACACGAACTCACACACACACACACACAAAAAAAAAAAAAAAAAAAATCTAAATTGAAAACATACATTAAATTAATTGCAAATTGGCCGGACAATTGCACTAGACAAAATTTGTATGACTCAGACTAAATAGTACAAGATCAACTTAATAGACTTGATCAAATAGTGCACAAATGGAGAATTTTGAAATTGAGACTTCCCATCTACTGGTTACAATCCTAATTTGATTGGTAATGACTATTGAATGTCTGCTCGTTACAAATTCCATACCCATGATATCTCAAAAGCCAAACTTGCTTAAATTTTTTAATTGACCTATTAATTAGATAGGGCATAGTATAATTTTATATTCTTAAAGAAACTTAATGAAATTCTAGCGCACGTCATTTAAATACGTAACTTCCTAGTTCACTTTGAAAGATCAAAAGAAATCCAACATATGGTCCCTGAATTCTTTTGTTCATGAAAAACCAAAATATGTTTTTTTTATCAAATATTAATCAAAGCAAAGCATCGAGTGTTTGGACCCCTCATCTTCTTGAATTGATTGGTACGTTTACAAAAACATCAATGAGAACCGATTTTAAAACGGTATTGAAATTAAATCACGTAGAGATCGATGGCAACGTGACACTTTGATTGAGACCAGCTTTCGTGTAGACCTTATACATTTTATCATCGTCCATTTAATCAAATATAACAATCTCTTCACTTCACTTCTATCCAAATTGAATTTGGAGGGTGCTAATTTAAATTTATGTAAAATAAGTTGGTATAAGTTGACCAATATTTAAATTTAGTAAGATATAATATAATTAGCTCCTACCTAGATAATACATTATTGGAGTGTTTTACACAAAAACAAGATTATATAAAATGTTTTTCTTCACTTCACTTTATCTTTTGATAGAAATATCCAATACTATGACATAAGCCATCAAATATTAAATTTTAAGAAAGTCCGTTCAAAAGACCTATATATACTTGCACAAACATAATATGTTTCACTAAAATTGTGCACAACTAGGCCAACGCCAATAACAATATAATTCCATTTTCAAAAAAGAAATAAAAAAATAATAATAATAAAATAGAAAAAAAAAAAACATGGAAGAAGAAAATCAAACCCATCATCACAACCCACTACAAACACCGCCAATTACAGAAAAGCTCAAGACCGACGAATTAGAGTCCGCCACGTATTACCCACCACCACCCGACCACCAAAAGCGCACCAGCAAATGCTTAGTCTACGCTCTCCTCGCCGCTGTCCTCCACAGCACAGCCTTCTTAATTTTCGGCCTCGTCGTCCTCCGCGTCAGAACACCCACGCTCCGTCTATCCACCGCCGCCGTCCACGGCCTCAGATACGGCCCGCCGTCGCTGAATATGACGATTGTCGCCGGAATCCGCCTCCGCAACACAAATTTCGGGCGGTTCGTGTTCGGCGACGCCAACGCGGTATTTCTGCTCGGAAACGACACTTTTGGGACCGGAGTTATCCACGGCGGCGGAGTTGGGAGTAGAGAGGGGAGAGAGATGAATTTGAGTGTGAGAGTGAATTATAATATGAATATTAGCGGCGATAGTAATAATATGATTGGGCTGAGGAGTTTTGCGAAGCTGAGAGGCGAAGTGCGTGTGTTGAAGATGATGAATCGCCGTCGGAGTGCTTTAATGAATTGTACCTTGGGTTTGAACTTTACGAGTCACCAAATCCAGGGTTTGTTATGTCAATGAAGAATAAATTAGTATTGGTTCATGGGTTTAATTAAATAATTAATGTAAATTTAATTTGAAATTAAATAAATAAATTAGTTTGGATGATTTTTCAAAAAACGGGACGCCGATGGCAAAAGCGTCCTGGACCTTTTTTTTGTCCCCCCAAAGTTTTTGGGGTCAAAATGAAAAAAAAAATTAATTTTTGGGTCGGGACGCTTTTGCCATCAGCTTCCCGGTTGATTTTGTAAAAAAAAAAGCCCGGGGTCGGGACGCTGATGAGAATAGCGTCCCGGGCTGTTTTGCAAAAAAAAAAAATCCGGCCAACTTACCCAAACCCAACCCTAATACACATATTATTTAGGGAAAAAGATTGTACCATCCTGTTACTATACGCGTTTTTTGGGTTTGCATCCTAACATTTTTTTTGTAATTTAATGCATCATGTACTTCACAAAATTCTGAAAGTGCATCCTCCGACCAGCCAACTCGCCCCAACTCGCCGAAACTCACCTAGTCTCGCGAGTGAGGTTGCATATTTTCAAACCCGTATACTTTAGGTGAGTTCCGGCGAATTTATTATTTATTTAAAACTAGTTTCGGCATATTTTATTAAATATGCAAAACTCACCGAATTTATTATTTAATAAATAATAAATTTTATTTATTTAATAAAACTAGTTCCGGTAAACGTTAGGATAAAATATGGTTTGCATATTTATTTAATAAATTCTAGTTTTTATTTAATAAAACTAGTTTTTTCTAAATTTTGTATAGTACAGGATGCACTTTCAAAATTTTATATAGTACAAGATGCATTAAATTACAAAAAAAAACGTTAGGATGCAAACCCAAAAAACGCGTATAGTACAGGATGCATATATAATTTTTTACCTTATTAATTTATTTATTTATATTATATACTTTAAGGTTTAGTTATATTTATAATTTATTTAAAAAATTATTAATTAAAATAAATAAATAAATTATAATTTCTTGTAATTATTATAAATATATTAAAAATAAATTTCTTGTAATTATAAATATATTATAAATATATTAAATAAACTTCTTGTAATTATAAGACATTATTTATAATTATTTATTTATTTTAATTAATAATTTCTAAGATTAAATAAATACATTTTGAGGTCACTGTGAGTAATAAATTTAGCAAGGACTAGTAAGTACAATTTGTCACCCAAAAGTAAAATAAAATAAAATCCAACAGATATAATTGTAACAACTTGAAATGAGCAGCTAAAAAGTTAATTAGGAGTTAAGGACTGTAAAATTTAGCAAGGACTAGTAAGTACAATTTGTCACCCTAATATATTTATTTATAAACTTCTTGCAAAATTTTAAGAAAATCCGGCCAACTACCCAAACCCTAACCCTAATACACATATTATTTATTTATTTATATTATATACTTTTAAGGTTTAGTTATATTTATAATTTAATTATTAATTAAAATAAATAAATATATTATAAATTTCTTGTAATTATTATAAATATATTAAAAATAAACTTCTTGTAATTAAAATAAATATATTAATTTTTATTGATTATAATTTTATTAATTAGATTAACGGGAAAAGAGAAAAACATAAAAAGAAAAGAGAGAGCGAAACACATTTTTGTCTTTAATTTATTTTGTATAATTATAAAAAATTGATAAGAAAATATAGAATTATACCACTTTAGAAAAAAATATCCAATCAAAGCTTTTTTGGACCTTTTTTGACGAATTGACCAATTTAACGTACCTTTTCTGAAATATGGCCAACAGAGTGTACAAAAAATAAAAATTTTCCCATTTTTTTTTTCAATTTAATATTTAAAATTAAAGAAAAAATGATAAGAAAGTATTGAATCACGCCACGTCAGCAAAAAAGCCCGATTGGGCTTTTTTTGTACCTTTTTTGATGAATTGACCAACTTAATGGACGTTGTTTGATGATGCCAACATCACTTATTTTTTCTGGAAAGTGACCAACATAGTGTACCAAAAATGAAAATTTCCCCGTATCCAGTGAATCTAACCATTTTGAAACCACTAAATCTATATATAGGCTGTTTTGGCAATTAGCGGATAGTTTTTACCCGATAGTTGATTATATAATGTTTAGAGGTTGTATTCAATTTGGATGTTTAGAGATTTTTTTTTTTTTTAGAATTTTTTTAAGTGAGTGACTTTGGTGAACTTTATGAGATTTTAAAGACTTTTGTGTACTTCGTAAGATTTTTCTATAGAGACTTTCAAGACTTGTAAAGCTTCCCTCTTATTCTTTTTGAGCCTTTTTAAAAATTTTATATACTTACAATGAATAACTTATATTTGAAATACTCATGAAAGCAGAAAATAATTACAAATAAATTATAACTTAGATTAATAAATTCAAAAAATTATTTAAAATATCCGTTAACATTCGAAAAAAGAAGAAAAAGATCGTAAAATGTTAAATAAATAAAGTAGTGTCAACATCGCTCCACATAGTTATTGCTATAGTCGTTCTCCATGCACTTGCATTTTCTCTTTCTTGATCTTGATTCATGTAATATAGTGCTAAGTTTTCTACTTCATCTTCATCTTCAATCGGAAATTCATCAGATCGACATTCTTTGCGCAAAAAATTATGTAATCCTGCACACATTAAGACTAGCTATGCTTTTGTAAAATATGGGAAAGAAGGAACTAATTTAAAGATTGTGAAATGTGATTTAAATATGCCTAATATTCTCTCCACTACGTTTCTCAAGGAAGCATGACGAAGGTTAAACAATTCCTTTGCATTTTCAGGGTCCCGACCCTGACCAACAAAATCTTGAAGATGGAACCTAGTACCTCAAAAAGGAGCTAAAAACTAACGTGATTTAGAAACTCACAGTCCACAAGAAAGTATTTACCTGGACATAAAATAAATTAGTAACTTATAACAAGTTATATCATGATCAATGTGTGTGTATGCAAATAAGTTGCATTATTAATCATATCATGTGGTATTTTAAGTCCATTTATCCTCATTAAAGCATCATTCAATACTTTTGAATCATGTGTCGAGCCTTCCAACCACTAAGGACGTAAATAAATTTCAAGTCAAAATTAAGCAGACAAGACATTTGTGAAATTATTCCGTAACGATTTCTGTAACTCGGTGTTTTTTTTCGTTACCATTGCTGGAATATGAGTGCCATCAATAGCTCCAATAATGTCTTGAATAACCAAAATAAAATAAAATACATAATGATAGTAATAACTGCAATAAAATCAATACCTACAATAAAAATAACATCACTTACCTAAAGGAAGGGTAAAGCCTTGTACTCTCTCTAATTCTTTCAGGCACTACGGATCTTGGCTTCACCATCACATCTACTGCAAGCTTTTTCAATGCTTTGAAAACCTTGTTGAAACTTTGTCTGGCCGTGAAATGAGACCGACCGTATCTTTCACGAACTACACAATAAAGACTACTTTGACCAAAAATGAACAAAAACATTCCAAGCATTTCCTCGACATAAATGTACCTCGTGTTTTGCAATAATATTTCTTATCTAATGATTTGGCATAATTTTAGTAACAAATGAGGATACATTCTATAAATTTGTTGAAAGTGCTCGGGATTTTATTTTAAAACTTTATTTATATAATCATGTTCATGACTTGTTATAGGCTTCCTAGTTACTGAACGTTTGGCTCGTTCTAAACATATATTAGTTATATGCTCATTCAACAAGTAGAGAGTTGCTTGGACTGCCAACCATGAACACCTAATGACTTCATATAATTTTTTCTTCATAGTCATTTTCCTCATGCTCGTCCATGACGGTGTTATAATCTTCATGCATGGCATTATGCACCTAAAGTAGATAGTAGAAAATATAAGTTGCAAAAAAAAAAAAAAAAAACAATGTCGATAATATTATATAAAATAAACAAGTATCACCAACGCAGTAAATTGCACAAAATTCATAGAATAGGTTACAATCATTCAAGTTCCACACTTATTTAAACCTCCTAAAATATAAAACATATATTAAGACTAGAAAATCAAAACTAATAATTTCCACTATTTATTAGGCCTCGGAAAGGTAAGAATGGATCATTTTAATTTATATGATATCCACTTAGACTGTTCTTCTGGTGTCATTTTCCAAAAACTCAGCCTCTTTGGCTCTAGTATTAAAAAAATCGAGGACCTTGAAGCGAGAATCATCATCCAAGTTTGGGATCTCCTTGTTAAATATCCCAACAGTTATACTCTTTAGTGTCAATTGATTCAATAGAACAAGGGATCTTGTTAACATTATCAAATTGAGAGCTTGAGCTTTGCTTTGGAACCGGTTCTGTTTTGCTTTTGAATGGATGTATGCACTTTTGAACTATTAACTTGAGTGGGTGGTGGAGAGTTCATTGGAGGTGATGACATATGGTCTTGAGAGTTTGTATTAATAAATGCCTCACTATGTGGGTCGTACACAAAGTCACCTCGTGAACTGATATTTTCAACCCTTCTTCGGTCTCACAAGTCACATCGTCAGTGTCGTACTCTATTACAATTGAGTTTGTGCCAATAGCAGTCCCACATCCAACAACAATTCTCAAGTCTTCATATTCAAGGAAAGTCTCTGTCTCGTAATTTCTATCCTCGCGATGAGACTAGTAAAAGAAGAAATTTGTATATATAAGCACTAAGATATAAAATATATTACATAGTAAATATTTTTTTTCAATAAAATAAGTTCACCTTTAAGTAGTCTTCACATACTTCCTTACTAGCTGTAAATTTCTTTGGCATTCACTACGATAGAAAGGGGCTTCCACATCAGCATTTCAACATCGATTTTTTAAAACCGATGTTGTAAAGAAACTGGTGGCATACTTGTAATTTATATCAAAGTTAACATCCGTTATACGATAAACCGATGTTGAATATAGCCATCCACTTCGGTTATTTTGAAAAATGTTTAATTACTAATTATTATTTATAATGCTTACTTTACCAATTTTCAGATAGCGTGCCCCATTGTTTTCTCCCATTTTCCCCCAAATTGAAAGTTCATCACTATCACCTCCATTTCACCATTTCTGCCGTCGTGCTCCCATCACGCCACCGCGCAAGATCGTCCGCCACCATCACCTCCCTTTTTCTGATTGTGTTTTATGCTTAGAAAAGAAAATTAGGGGTGACAAACACCTATGTTGCGGTAGAGATGAAGGTGGTGGCGGTGGCGGTGGAAGTTGGTGGTGGTGGAGGGTTGAAGAATATGAAGTTGGGTGTTTAAAGTTTAAGGGTAATTTTAATATTTTAATAAAAATGGGCCAAAAAAAAAAAAAGGCAGCGACAAACTTCAAATGATGTGTTTAGGACAGCTATAATATCAGTATTAAAAAAAAGAAAGATTTTTTTTTTTTTTTGAAACTTGGTCAACAACATCCAGCCATCCAAGAAAGTAGTCTCTGCTCATTTATCTGC
>BMAC01000176.1:1237015-1275380 GCA_014905375.1 Phtheirospermum japonicum
GTTTTTTTACTTGAATTTGATTTTTTTTTTTTTTGTTTAGGGCGCGGATATACGCACCCTATTTTTTTATTAGTTGACTCCATTAAAAAAAATTATTACAAACAACCACAAGCATTTTGCCAATTTGACTTCATAAATATTTATAAGATGGTATTTAACTTAACATAAAAGGATGAAAAAGCCAATAAAGTTCGATTAATGAATTGGTGAATCGGAAATGTGGGATATCATACCACTATAAACTAAAATAAAAAATAAAAAAATCAATCAAACCCTTTTCGAATTTCTATCCACTTACTCAAATAAGGTGAGAAAATAACTTATCAAGATTTTCGGATGATTACCAAACTTGCCATTGTGATGTTTTTATTTACTTTTGGATGTTTCTTTGAACCTATGAGACAATACCAGTTTTGAAGGTTTTTGTTTTTACAGAAGAAAACAAAACTAGTTTTTGGAAGTATGTGTGAGAATATTATTTTTATTTAGTAAATCGTATTTATTTTTTTCCTTGTCTAAGTTATTATAATTTGAAGAGCAAGTGAGTAATAATAATAATAATAATAATAATAATAATAGTAATTTAGGCCGAATCTAAAACAAGAGGAAGGGATGCTTAATTAATTAAATTATTTCCGATTTTGTTTGTGCAAACAACAAAGTACTTTCTACAACTTATTTATTCACTTTTACTCAACTTTTCTCATTTTATTAACTTCTGATTCTCAACTACTTCTAGCTTATAGCTTATGCGGCAATAAATCACTTATTCTGAAAGTAATAAGTTTTTGCAGTACTCATTGTTCGGCTCCATAGTGACTTTCGGAGCGATGCTTGGTGCAATCACTAGCAGTAAGATCTCGAATTACACGGGTCGCAAAGGGGTAAGTTTGTCCAAAATATCGAACTTCGCTCGATAGATTCTCTATAGTAGGGTGGCTATCCATTTATTTTGCACAGGTAAATATTTATATACGCCAAATAAAATTAAAAAAATGCATGATAATAATAACTAGTTCTTGATTAAAATTAAAAACTCTAAACAATTTGCACAGGAGTCCCTGCTTCTCGACATTGGAAGATTGGCAACTGGATATGGGATGGGAGTTTTTTCTTTTGTAGTTAATTTGCTGATAAATATGTTTTTTTTCTCTTTTTTCATTTTTATACAATTAAAATAATTATTTTTATTCAGGTTCCAGTATTCATAGCCGAGATAGCTCCCAAGGACTTACGAGAAGGTTTCATAGGGAGTTATGATTTTTTTTTTCATACTTTGTAAGGTAGACAGTCCAGTCATACATCGGGTGTTTCGTAATTACATCGGTTCTTAGGAAAAACCGATGTAAACATAGGTGATTTAACATCGGTTATTCAAACAGCCGATGCAATATGTGGATCAATTTAAATCGGTCAACTAATAACCGATGTAAATAGCCAAAAATAACCGATGTGAAATTCGTTTTCTGTAGTAGTGCTCACAAAATACTTAAATCTTATAATATTATTGTTTGCTTTTAAATTCTTAATTAAGATGATTATTTGCGGAGGAAATGAATATTTCTTAATCCAATGTCTTGTTAGTTATTTTTCTCTATTACTTAATGATTTCCATTGGAGTCTAGGGTAAACGTAGATGAGAACCAAAATTGTTAATATTTATAAATAAAAAAGGTGATAAAATTATTTATATAAATGGAGTGTTTAATGGAAAATTTGTTAGTGTACTCCAATTGTGTGTAAAAGTGAAATTAAAACGTGATTAATATTTTTTCACTAATATTTTATCTTATTAGTTCTCATGATCTATATATATTGCCAATTTGAAAGCCATTCTCTAGCCATAAATAACCGAAAGAAGTCAAGCAAACAAAGTTGGTTCTTATGAATATTGTTTTGATATCATACGTTCTTAGGTTTCTTATGATTATTTATTGCAAATTATTTTTGATAATTTTGTTGCATAACAACTATATTCACTACAAAAAAATTATCGAATTGTTAATAGCCAAAACTCTCTCGGTATTCAGTTTACCTAGGGAATATATCTTTCGGTAAAACCCTCATCGGTAATGAATAACGAGAGAAACAAAGCCCTCGATATCTATTTTGAAGGATTTACCGAGCAATTTTCTCTCGGTAAATTGTTCGACCCTCGAATTAGATTGACCTCAATAATATCAAAAGCAATGTCTCTCTTAGTCTCTTTCGTTGTGCTTTTCAAACTGTTTCACCGACGCTGATGTCTCTCTCCTAGATAAAACTTTCCACATCACTGGTATTTTTGGTGAACCCGACGTGTCCTTACATAGAGCTACATGGAGTGATTTTCAAGGATTATCTCACTCTCTTGGGCCGTGGATTTGCTGTGGAGATTTTAACAAGGTTATTTCTCTAGATGAATTTCAAGGTTTTGACATTCGTTCGAATTATCATAGACTATTTTAGAGACGCCTTGGAGAATTATGACTTATCCGATATGGGATTTACCGCCAATATCTTCACTTGGAACGTCTCAGGCCACCGTTTTACCCCCAAAGGGCCCGACTCGACAGAAGTACTTGTTGTTAATCATTTCATAATTAATCATCATAATACATATATGAGTCCGAGGATCTTGAATTTCATAATTTTCACAATTAAACAAATAAAACAATCAATGCAATTAAGACTAACCATGAGTAGCCATGTCCTTCCCTAGAATGCTTAATGCGATAGATCAATTTTATCTTATGGAGTCCTTTTATTAGCAGAGAGAGGACCAGAGTTCCTTAGGCAGTTATCTGCCAATAACCGTTCTGGAAGATGAAAGTCACTTTCTATCAACATGGGAAGTTGTTTTTTTTTAATTTAACTCTTTAACTGACAATAAAACTTATCCAATTTATTTATTAACTATTTAAACCATTAACTTAGATATTAAAACCAATTATTTAATATTTAAACAAATTGTATGACACGTGGGCCACAAAATCTTACATTATTAAGTATATACTAATACGAGTCATGGCGATTCTATCATTTACCCGACATAGTTCTTACCATGCACTACAATATTAGTTTTTTACTTAAATTCTCATAAATGTAAATTTCAATCATGGTCCACATTAATGTCTAATAATAGACCAAATCCTGTTAAAATTATGTCAACATTCATGTATACATTAATGACAAATATGATGTCGATTAATTTCAGAAATAATACATAAAAGAGCTCAAAGTGTCAAATACATAAAGCATAGAATCATTAGATTACATTAGCAATCTCCATTCTTTCGACGTGTTCAATAAATGCCTTTGGGGACAATCATTTAGTCAAAGGATCTGTAATTATGAGATTAGTGCTAATATACTCGATTGATATCTTTTGTTTCCGAACTTCTTCTTCAAAACTACAGTAGATGTTCTTGATCATGAAATAATTGATCTACCTTTGGGTGGATTCTTAAACATTCTTATAATCAATGAACTTCAATATACCCAATGTTATATCATAATCTCATTTCAATTATAGTATCACATAATCATGGGTAATTGAATTTATATCTAATTTGACATTTATATTTCTAATTTGGCATTTTGGTGGCTAACAAATTATTCATAATAATAAGTCAAAATAAATAATAGATATTGCATAATTAGATAATTTTATAGTTAAACCACTTTAGTGACTAACTAAATCATCTATTAAAATTTCAAATACACGCAATAATGTTTGAAATATATTTAAGTCACAATTAGTTCAAATATGCAAATCTAATTTTGTAAACAAAATTATTGTTCTGCATATAACACTAATACCGGAATAAACGCAATACGAATAATATATCAATAATGAGAACATGGTCACTACTCATTAACAGATAAGCATGATGAACTAATAAGATAAAATATTAGTGAAAAACAAAACTTTATCCATATAGATTCAATGTAGTAGGAAATAAAGTTAATATTTTTCATGCTCAAATAGAACAATAGAGACATACACGTAATATAACTTAAACCAGAATTATTATTCACACGCCAATTATTTATTAACCTAACTTGAGCACCGATTATTGTGAGCATATATCAAAACCCATAAACATCATATATTGTGTGCGACATAGCAAACAATAACCCAACTTGAGCATCAATTATTGTGAGTAGATACCAAAACACATAAACATTGCAGCGGCATAATTTCATAAATTAAAAGATAAATCTATTTTAATTGGAAAATCACGAGTTCACAAAACCCGTCTCTTATACCACATGTTAATTGTTTCATAAATCATCATAAAACATAAATTAGTCTCAGAATCTTGAATTTCATAATTTCACAATTAAACATATAAAACAATCAATGCAATTAAGACTAACCGTGAGCAGCCATGCTTCCCTGTTCTTTTCTGTTCTAATTGTTGAAAAATAGAAATATATCTGATTTCTCTCTCTTAGCCTATTTTTTTATCCCACATAATGCTTTACGCGATATATCAATTTATCTGTATGGAGTCCTTTTATTGACAGAGAGAGGACCAGAGTTCAACGTGGGAAGTGGCTTAATGAAATTCAGTCTCTTATCTGCCATTTTTGGTTGGGCTCCTCCGGTCACAATCGCGAAATTCACTAGGTTGCTTAGAACATATTAAAGAACGGTAAAGACTTTGGGGGGTCTTGTTCAATGCGATCTTCATGCTTTCAACCTTGTCATGCTTAGCAAACAAGCATGACATCTCCTCACAAATTCGATTTGTCTCATTGTCAGAGTGCTTAAAGTAAAATATTTTCCCTCATCCTCCTTCTTAGATCCTAGTCTTGGCTCTTGCCCCTCTTGGACCTGGAAAAGTGTCTATGAGAGCAGGCGCATTATTTTATTGGTTTTAAGATGTTAGATTTACTCGGGTAGCTACACAAAAATTTGGTATGACCGTTGGCTTCCTGGCCGACATGACTTTCAAGTTTACTACTCCACATTCCAAGTAAGGTACACCACTTCTTACGGCATTTCTGTACATATTCTCTTCCCACAACTTGGCCTCACGTTAGACCTGGTTTGTCGCATTTGCAATCATCCATAGGCTTCTATGTGTTATATTTCATTTGATTGTCCATAGTCTGTAATAAATTGGAAGGAGGCTGGTCTTTTTGAATATTTGATTTTGTGACAGTAACTACTTGTGGTTTCATCGAAATAGCCTTATTTTCGAGGGGGTTTTCACGACCCGAACAACATTCGCCACTCAGAAGTTGTATATCTTGTTGTCTTCCGTAAATTGAATCATTGTCCAAAAAAAGACTCCTCGGCTCTATCCTCGCTCCGAGCTTTGACCCCCCACCATGTAAGACTAAAGTTTACTTTGATGGAGCGATATATGGTGCCCACAATCGTGCAGGTTTAGGCATTTTTTGCCGAATCACACGAAGGTAAATTTCTATTTTGACTAAGTAAAAAAACTGTTGGGGTCAAGGAAGCTGAATTTTTGGCCCTCCACGAAGCTCTCTCTATGGGTCACGACCTCAAGCTTTAAGTTTTTGTGTTCTTGGCGACGCTGATAATGTCATTTTGTCTTACCTTGACGAGTCGGATTATATGATCTCCTGTGTGCCCCTACTCCAGAATACTTTATTTCTCAACAAGGATTTATCAATAAAAGGCTTCTATTAGATTATGAGAGAACATAATCATTCCGCTCACAATTTATTTTTACGCTAATTAATTGTCATTTTATTCTTGAAATTCCCTGCCGAACATCATTTGTCAGTTAGAGCTGGCTGATTCCCAGCACCTTTAGTAATATTTTCATTCTTCTTAAAAAAAAAAAAGGTGTTAGATAGTAAAGTTGTAATCTTACCGCTCCTTTAGTAATATTACATTCTTATTTTCGAGCAATAAAAACTTATTTGTTAATATACCATATCTAACCGCAAGTGTATGGTGTAGATATAGTACGCGGTGAGTAAGATCGATTTCCACAGAGACCAAATAATAGAAATTGATAAGTAATATTATTAATTAATTTATTTTATTTAAACAATTATAAAGATAGATGTTGTTTTGTCGTTACGAGCGACGAACATAATATAAACTAAGTAAACTAATTTATCTAGAACAAAAGTATAAAAATAAGAAATAGAGGATTTTAGATGAGAAGAGTTATTTCGGGGTTTGAGATTCTAATGAGCTTTCAATGTGCATTGTGTTTAATCATTCAAGTTTTGTTGTAATTCAATCTACTATGAGTTAATCGAAAGAATAGTTCAAACCTTCTCTCGAAGGGTTTAAACCGTGGGTTCTAAATGTGAGATGCATTGTCAAGACCACACCTAGAATTCAAAAAGGCTTAAAATTTTGTACAACTTTATAACTCTAAAAGGTTTTAAAGATTGTACGACTTCACTATTAATCTCAAACTTCCCAATTTTGTTGATTAAAGGGTTTCGTGTTTAAAAGCCTATCAAATACAAAAATAGTAAGTGACCATACTCCAATGTAAAACACTTTGAACTAACAAAAAATTATTCGAATAAATCCAATATATGTTAATCACATATATAGTTAACCCCTCTGTCAAGGTGATTAAACCGCGAGTTCTAAATGCGAGATGCGTTGTCAATCGCAATTAGAACTCCAAAGAGTATAATAGATTTTAACAACATCAATTTGAATCTCAAATCCATTGATCTTATTGATTAGAACATTTCGATTTCTTAATTCTATTAACAATACCCATCTCTCAGTTTATAATCGTTTAAACTAATAAACACAAGGGGTTGTCAAGCAAGTATGCTTATGTGTAAATCAAGAAAAAAAATATTGAAAGGACCGAATGTTTGATTGAAAGAAAAGTTCAAACATTTATCGTTCATGTTTACCAAACCCCATAATACTGTGAAATTAGATATGCATGATTAAATATTCATTTAGGCATTTCATCGAACACATATTGTTCATAATTAAAAAAAGAATGACAAATCGTAGGATAATTGTGGATCCTTTGGTCTGCCCGTGCTTTTTGTGTTTCTTCTTCGAATCCCTTCTATTTCTCTATCTCATACTTTTGGAGTGATTTTGGTGGTGAAGAATGGTTCTCAAGCTAATGGGTGGTGAAAGAATGCATGTGGACTGGTTATTGACCCTCCATTTATAGTTCAAATAAAATCCCTGTCTTTAAACCCGATTTTGTAACGTTTCTGGAACATTATTGACCCGCCTATTGAGTGCTAATTGGGTCGTTAATGGTCTACTTGAAAATGACTTATAGACTATAGTAGGGACCCTGTTATCGACTACTATTGGGGTCGTTAAGAGTCTTTTTGAAAATGTGGTCAATACAGAGTCTCTGAACTTCGTTGACCCAATGAATTTTTTTTATTTTTTTTTTTTTACATTCTTTAGTTCATATCATCATTCTTTATACTCTTTAAACTCAATTATTCAAAATGACTAAAAAAATTTCATATGAAAATAATATAAAGTAACAAGCACGTAATAACGTTCAAATAATCAAAGTTAAAGTAAAAATAATATTAAAAGCGTACAAACAATAGTTAAAATCTAATTTAATAAATTTTAATATTTATTAATAATATGTATTATTATTTACGTGATTTGTTAGTGCGTAACATTCAAACCAAAAATAGAATCGAAAATTTAAAGCATATTCCGCATTTATTTCTCAATTCTAATCAAACAAAGTAGAATAAAAACTTAAAATTGACATTTGCAAACATCAAAGATTTCTTTTTTAAACAAAAAAGTAGACATCAAAATTTTCCGTGTTTGCAAATATTCCATTTTGTCCTTTCTATTTAATTTAATTTAATTTCCAGACCTAATTTCTACCTTTCATCCCCTTCTCATCCATCATCTGCGTTGATCCCCATTTCAATCCCAGTTAAGATCCAATTCAAAAATTCCTCGATTCATCAGTGGACCCTTACACCCACTCAGCTTTTTTGGACATAAACTGCTCTCACTCAGCCTCACTCTGTCACCGTCGCCGTCAGCCGCCCTTTCCTACCGCCACCGGCCAATGCAGGTAGGTATGTTACTCTGATTCTCTCTTTGAGTTTGTTCATTTTTCTCGATTTGGGTTTCTTAAATCTAGGACATATTGTTTTAGTTGAATTTCTTGATGAAACTCGGGCATTTAATCCATGTGGGTTTACAAATCAGGATGACTAATTATTGTTTGCTAAAACTTGTTGGTCGAATTTTCTTCTTATGAATATCGGTACACTTAGCCCTGAAAAAGCTGTTGAGTGTGAGTATTGGGAGCAGAATATGCTCAACAAAAGCCAGTTTTTGCTATGTTTATAGAATTAAACTAGAGCTTTATAGATACTATGTTTTATTTAGACGTGTTCAAACGGTTCGAACCGCCGGTTTGGTTTGGCCAAAAACCTCAAACCGCAACCGAACCGTGAAACCGGACTGTTGGTGGCGGTTTTTGAACCGCCGGTTCACGGTTCGGCCACGGTTCGCTTGGACGGTTTGAACCTGGTTTTTTTTTTAAATTCAAATATTTTGGTTTTTTCCATATGTTTGTTTTTAATTTTATTTAAAAAAATACGTGAGGTTAAGTGATAAAATATTAATAACACTTTGAATTAATTAAAAAAAAAACAAAAAAAACTTGAACTATTTAAAATATTGTAGATAAAATAAGAAATTTTAATTATAATATTTGAAAATTTTGAAGTTAAATTTATATATATATATATATATATATATATATATATATATATATATATGAGTAAATAGAACTAATCATTTGAGATTTTGAATTAATTAAAAATAAACTGAATCATCTAAATATTTGAATTTGAAATAAAAAACTTATATTAGAATATTTGAAATCTTGAATTTAAGTGAGAAAATAGAAATAATATTTTTAATAAATTCAAAAAGAATTAACAATTTTCAAATATTCAATTTTAAAATTTGAAATTGTTACTTTAAACAATTGAAATAACGTATATATTAAATTGTAACTCCCTAACCATTAAAATCAAAGTACACATAATTTCCTCGTATTACTTTAGAGAGGGTGTAAGATATAAGTTATCACAATTTTATTGAATTGTAAAAACGATTAATATCTCCATCGCGATCGTGTTGCTATTACTTATAAGATAAAATGTTTTTCTTATTGATCACCAATTCAAAATATCGAATGAATTTGGTGTTAAAAAATGACTTGGAAAATGAATATTTATAAATTTATAAAAAAAAACAAAAAAAAAACGGCGGTTTGAACCGCCGGTTCACGGTTTGAGAATTGCTCAAACCGTAACCGAACCGCCTTATTTGCGGTTACGGTTACGGTTCGAACCGTGGTCAACGGTTAACCGAACCGTTGACCGCCAGTTCGAACCTGCGGTTTGGCCGGTTCGTGCAAACCGCTGGACACCTCTAGTTTTATTAAACCAATTAAATTATATTGTAAAATTTTATTCTACCAATCGCTTGTACAATTATTTTAAGAAACTCTTCTACTATTATTATTGCTCATTTTGAGTATTTTCGTAGTTCTTAGAAAAAGTTTAATATATTAAATAGATTTCAAAAGTTCCCATGTTTTAGTAAAACAAACTTTGAATGCTTTGGGGCTTAGTAAAACACAACAGGCATATGAAGATTCAATAAACTAAAACTTCAAAAATTAGGTGTTTTAATCATTGAGTTTTTCTTAATATGTTGCCTTCTTATATAATTATGTACTCTGTTTTTGAAAGAACATATATTTGTATTAGGGCTTAATATATTCTTTTTCCTTTTTATTCATGTTTTTATTTTCCATTTTGTGCTTTGGATTCTACTCTAATCTCAATTAGCCTTTGGGTTTGTCGGGAAGTTATTTCTTATACATAGTGATTTATGGGGACCATGTTCGGTTAAACCTACCCACTAGTGGTTACTCTTACTAGATTGAAGGAGCACCTCAGGATAGGATATTGTGTTTACTTGGAGTATTCTATTATCCTCCCGATGAATACACGCATTTCCCGAAGTTAATTCTCCATGTTTTTAATCCATAGTTCCCCTCAATTCCTCAAAAATCTCAAATCTCACTTGCGGCCAGTTATCACAAGTGCTGCATTTTTTAGCTCTTGCCAAATCGCCCAACACAGAAACCAACCAAACATATCCAAGCTCCAAAGATAAAAAAATCACCACATCAGAACCCAGAGCCAAAAGTCCACGCAAGGAAAAAATCACAAAAATATGCAACATCCTAAAATACTCCACCTGGGATTTAGCTCTACAACAGTTAGAAAATCTCTCAACCAAATGGGATTCATACACAGTTACCCAAGTCCTCAAAACCCATCCCCCATTGGAAAAGGCTTGGCTTTTTTTCAACTGGGCATCTTCGCAGAAAAACTTCAAGCACGATCAATATACATACACAACGATGTTGGATATTTTTGGGGAAGCTAAAAGAATTTCGTCAATGATATTCATTTTCAGTCAAATGAAAGAGAAAAGAGTCAAAATTGATGTTGTCACTTACACTTCGCTAATGCATTGGATGTCTAACGATGGAGATATCGATGGGGCGGTTAATTTGTGGAAGGAGATGAAGGCCAGAGGATGCCGACAAACGATTGTTTCGTACACTGCTTATATGAAGATTTTGTTTGATCACAAGAAAGTCAATGAGTCTGCTTGTGTGTATAAAGAGATGCTCGATTCGGGTCTTTCGCCGAATTGTTATACGTATACCTTGTTAATGGAATATCTTGCTTCCTCCGGTGAGTGATCTAATCTTTTAGTTAATCTGCTTATGAATGCTGGGTTTTTTTTTGGTTTTTTTTTTTTTTAATTTTTTTGCAATTTGGTTAAAATTTCTTAGGAAATTAATGGAAAGATACCTTGAACATTTCTGATTAAAATGAAGTAATAATTGTTTAGGATTTTTGTGATATATAGTTGTAAAAGAGTGTTTTATTCTTCATTGATCTCAGGCAAATTCGACGAGGCTTTGGAGATATTTAAAAAAATGCAAGAGGCTGGTGTGCAACCCGATAAAGCTACGTGCAACATTTTAATCGAAACTTGTTGTACAACAGGTGAAATATGGGCAATGACAAAAATCCTTGAATACATGAAGGAAAGTTTCATTGTCCTCCGTTTTCCTATTTATCAGAAAGCACTCAAAGCTTTCGAAATCCATGGGGAATGTGATATGCTTTTAAGGCAAGTTAATCGGCACTTATCTAAAGAACAGGGCTTTGAAAGTAATTATGAGCTTGACGTAGAGAATGGACTTGTTTTGGACTTATTGAATAAGCAGAGGCTAGTTGCGGTTGACTCTTTGCTGGCCGACATGTTGGACAAGAATGTTTGATTGGAAACTGAGGTGATCTCAAAGGTTATCCAAGTAAACAGTGCTCGTAACAGACAAACCGGGGCTTTATTGGCGTATGATTATAGTGAGAAGTTGGGTATAAATATCGACAGAAGCGCGTATCTTGCCCTAATTGGGCTATCCATTAGAATAAATTCATATCAAAAGGTGGTGGAGATTTTCGAGAGAATGACGGAGCTTGGGGTTTCACTCGGCACACACTTAAATGCTCTTCTGATATATCGGCTTGGCCGCGGCGACAGAGAGGCCGACTCTGCAGCCAAAGTGTTTGATTTATTGCCTGAGAGAGATAAGACTACAGCTGAGTATACAGCTTTGATTGACACTTGTTTCTCTTCTGGGAATGCCGACAAGGGACTCGAAATGTTCGATATTATGAGAAACGAGGGCGTTAATGTTGCATTAGGAACTTATAGTGTCTTGATTGCCGGTCTTGAAAAATGTGGTAAGAAGTCTCGTGAACTGGAGAATTATAGAAGAGAAATGAAGAGGCTTCGAAGTGAAAGAAATGTTATTACGATGGAGGAAAAGATGTGTAATCTCTTATTTGCTGGGGATTATATTGTACAGTGAGTTATAAGATTATCTGCTGTACAATAAAGCCAATTGTATTTATTTGGTAAAAAAACTATTGACATTATAACGGAAAAAATTCTCAAATGTATCAATGTTTATACTATAGTTTTTGACAAATTATTATTTAATTTTTAGAAACAATAAAGAGAGATACAATAATTGAATGATAAACTTTAAAGTAATGATAGACAATGTCAGGTGCAATATATAAATTCAACATTGTTCTTAATAATGTCAAGTAATAATGTGTCATATAATCAGGTTTTTGCCGTTTATTAATTTCTTGACTTTCAATGTTGCTGCATTGTAAATGATTTATCAGTTGATGGGTATTTGAACCTCGTACTTTCCATCGATGTAATTGGCTTTAAGGTCACCAATTTGACATTCGAATGCCAAAATAGTGGAGCACCAAACTTAGCATTATGAATTATGGAGCAAATTATATAATGCACCCGAGTACACAGAATGATGTCGTTTTAACCGTTTTTTCCTTTTTTTTTTTTTATTGAAATGGGCCTTACACTCGCGTGGGCTCGATTTACTCAAATTAGTCGACCATCACTCGCAGAACACCCTCTTTTCAATCAAGTTCTCGTTTTGACTTCTTGCGCAGTGAGCTATGAAGATTGGTGAGCCTTTGTTTGATATTTATTTTAATGGAAAAGCTGATTCCGACTTTGTTGATTGTGGAGCTTCTGATTTCGGCGCTCTTGATTTCGTAGTTGACGATCTCATCGTAGGTGATCATCCTGTTGTTGATTATGATGTTCTTGAGTCGTCATCTCGAGTTTTGGCAGTGGATGAATCTATTGATCAAGTAATAGTGGTTGCATCATCCTTTTATATATGGATGTTGATGAATTCGTTGATCGCACTTCATCTGTGCTTGAGCCATATTTTGAATATTTTGGTAAGTATTTTTTTATTACTCTTGTCTGTAGTGAATTTATTTATATCATGTTTTGTGTTTAGGATACATTATCTTTTAATGATGCGTATCTACTCTATGATATGTGTTTATATATATATATATATATATATATATATATATATATATATATATATATATATATATATATATATATATATATATATATATATATCAATTTTATAGATTGTATACATTATGTGATCTCTTTTCATACATCGGTTTGATGATGTAGATACATCAAGTTAGTCTTTGATTGTGTATCTATTATTTTCAGTTGTGTATAGATTGAATCGAACTTTTCGTACCTACTTTTAAAAGTTCGTTCGCAAAAGTACGAGGTCATTTGTATAAGTTGACTCGAGTCGAATCTCTCGGGTAAGATTAATCGGAAGTTATTTTAGTGTTTGATTTCATGAATGAGAAGATGACGAAGAAAAGCTAATCTAAACACTCGGCATCAAGATGTTTATGTAAACGACGAACAACGAAATCAAAAACTTTGAAAATATTGAGAAAATAGGGATCTAGAACTCTAGAATCATCTCCACGGCCTGTTGGCATTTCATCGAACACATAACCTACGAGTTAGGGTTGTCAATTCCAACTTGAAAATTAAACACCCAACAATCCCAATTGATGGTTCTAAATGATTCTAGGCACTAGACCCGTGAATTTTAACCAACAATCATCAAGCAATCCAACAATACATTCTCAAAACAACCAAGAACATGATTAACCATGAAAAGTTTGAAAAAAGCAACAATGGAGTTTTGAATAGCAATAATGATTATCATATGTATTTCTAAGAATTGAACACTTAAGATTACGAGAAATTGCAATAAAACTAACTAACAACGCAAGAGCATCATAATCCCATCAAGAATACGTAAACAACTCATAAAGAAATTCGAATTATAAAAGTTAGGAAATTGAAAACTTACTAATTAACGGAGAAGACTAAATTCGTTCAAACGAGAAATTAAACTAAGATCTACTAAACTAAGAAACTAAAGTTTGAAATGGGAAAAAAGGAATGAAAAGTGAAGAAATCAACAAACACTCTTGGGGTTGTCAACCCCAAGAGGTTCAAACGCCTCCGAACCCTACGAGTACCAAGAACTGGTCGTTCCCCTCACACACACACCTCCCCACTGGTCGATTTTACAATTTGAATTTCAGAAAATTGATATTAAATAATCGATATGAAAGCCCATTTTTATAGTAGTATAACTTACAAAATGAATAAAATGTAATATTTTCCAATAATTAATTAAAAAAAATAAGAGTATGTCTATTTCAACTACACATTTTACTAATTTTACCCCAATAACTCAATACAATACAACACCGATTTTTTAAGTTTTGTTGATATTTTTACTAAAAATACCCCAAGATCTCCGATGATACTCTTAGTAAAAAAAAAAAAAAAAAAAGGTCCCCTAGATTGTATTGAAATACATAAACGCAGGGATAGTTAAATATGATACAAACATATAGTGTCTTTTTTAAATACTACAACTTGTTACAAGCATAAATTAAGTGGGTGAATTATTGTGAAGTACGCAAAATTAAGATAGAAGCCAACATTATGAAACACACGAGCCATGTGTAAATGAATGGATGGTCTTAATTTTTAATTTTTTTTTTTGAACAGTAGGTCTTAATTTGTTTTACATAAGCATAAGACAACTTTTCGTGACTACAAACTTGCTAATCATTTCACATGTCCATGGATTATTATAACATAAACTCTCACGAGTCATTACCGCTTTAAGATAAGGTTTTCAATTAAATATACATGCTTGATAGTAATGATTTCCGGTTGAGAAACAGTTAGAAAGTCTAAGAACCTGAAGCACTTATTGGGAGGGTAAAGACAAAACATTTTAAAATTAATAAATATTTGTATGTACTTGCTGAATACACAACTTCATTCTCCGGAGTAGATGAAAATAAGTTTTGTTAGCTGGTGGAAATATAATTTAAATAAGAAGAAATATCTTCGATAAATGCTTTTAGAGTTATTATTTTTTAAATAATATCTTAGGATTTGTTTTAAATTTGAGACGATCTCTGCAAGCCAATGATTTTTATTTAATAATTGTGGGTTAGTGCATTACGATACAAGCTCTAATTTGCCTGATTTCGAGATTGTTTCGCTTTCATAATCCGAATGCACAAACAATTTTGGGCCTAATTTTACATACAGCACGTCTAGACAGATGTATTTACAATTAAACAAGAAAAAATATTGATAATTAGCATTGACACAAAAGGAAAAAAAATTCTACAAAAATAAGTATTTTGTTAAAAAGCCTTGCTTGAACAAGTTTTTGTTGGAAAAATAATTTATTTGTGAAGGAAATTGCGTGATATTTTAGGTACAATTTTTTTATGACTTGTTTGGAATCGTGTTTTATATTGTGAGAATATCAAAATAATATATATATATATATATATATATATATATATATTATTTTGCTTAAAAATATTTTTGAAAGGTTAAGATAAATTTAAAAGTGTAAGTATTGGAATACCAGACCAACGATCGAGTCCATTAGTAAAATATGAGTTTTATTTGAAAACACACCAAGATAAATGAGAATGCTTATTCTTTTCAAACATTATTTCGTGTTATTGTTCGGGCTTTGTTTTTCAATTCACTAAATAAAATCCGATTATCTCCATTATATTTTGGGAAACAAATGTCCGCTTAAACCAAATTTGTTTCAAAGAAACTTTGACAATCACAAGTCTCAGATTCTTGTTCTCGTTTTCTTTTGCTGTTTCAGAGGTATGCATATTGACTACTCCTTCCGTTCCAATGGTGATTTCACACAAATTAAGAATGACAGTTTATAAAGTTAAGTCATTAATTAAATTAGTATTTTCAACTATACCCTTCTCGAATTTATAATGTCAATTACTCTCAATAATTAGTTATGAATATATTTATCATTGTAATACTAAGATTTTATATTATAATTATTAATATTTCATTTACCATGAAAGATAATAGTATTTTAAACATATTAATTAAATGTATTCATAAAAATAAATAATTAATAATATATTAACTGGACTATAGTTTTGGAACAGACGAAATAAAATAATAGTTTATATTTGTCAAATGGGAAATAACAATTGTTTCTTCCTATTCTTTCCCTTTCAAAATGGCTTGTCATATATGCATAACCAATTACTTTTAACATATACACCATATTTTGATTATATATATTTCCTCTTCAAAACACACCTTAATTCAAAGCTTAAGAGAAAAATAGTAACACAATTCAATTATTTGTGTAAAATGAATAGTGAGCTTTGTAATTACTTTGTTTTTCAACATGACCAACTTTAATTTGGCGTGTCTCTAATATATGAGTGACATTAAAATCAAATTCATGGACTCTTATTTAATTTGGTGTTGCTCTCATATATCGTCTCATCTAAACATTAATTAACACGTTAAGAAGATGATTAGTCATTTAATAGTTAATTAATTAGTCAAGCAAGCTTATGGTGAAAGTATTAAATTAGTTTGAGTGGATATTGGCATGCATGGACGAGGGGAAAAGGTAATTGCTTTTGAAGGGAAAAGCAAAGCCAAGGTGCAGGCACCTGGGGACAAATTGAAACTCTTCACCCACCATTATGGACTTGTTGTAAATATTTATACTTTGCTTTGTTACCATCAAAGTCATCAATGTGATCTACAGTGACTTACTCGATTCCCCGTAATGAACATAAAAAAGCAACTTAGAGATGAGAGTGACATAAATGCCAAACAAAAAGATCTGGTGACAAAAGAGAAACAAAAGGAAATTAAACATTATTGCTTTTCTGATGAATATTGCAATATACACAGGAATGTTGTTTCTCTCTTTCAATTTTTTTTTTATTTTCTAATTACCTATTTTCGGTAATATTTAAAAAAAAAAAAGAAAAAGAGCTGATCAAAACGAGCAGATATTTTTCTAGTAGATTTAAACTCAATAACTTATTTACAGGGTATTAATTTGCAATATTAACCTTGTAATTGTATGAAATTGGTAATAATATTTTACGAAAAACACAAGGGGATGTACACAATTTTGGCAAATTAAACACATTGATGTGAAAAGTGAAAATTAATGTCATGAATTAATTTCATCAACCCATGTAGCTGGAAATGTGACCACACAGATGTTTTAATTGAATGTTATCAACTTTTGGCAATGACAAAAATTAGAAAATTTATAAGTTATGAGAATATTTTGTAATTTACTCTGTACTTATATATGTGTGCGATTATTTAGATTTTGAGTGGAATATTATTATTTTTAAAATAACAAATTAAAAACATATTTAAAGCCTAATACTAATTAATTCTGTTCGAAACAAATAGAAAATTTATACGTGAATTGCTTAAATGAGTGAAATTCTACGTTATGAGACAATTTTTTTTTTTTTTTTGCTACCACACTTAAATCAATAAATTTGTAGATATGCATAATGGTGCAAGTGAGGTTAAAAATCACATTGCCAAAGTCCAATGACTTTATATTATTATAATAATAATAATCCCTCCTTTTATCCACGTCTTACACGAAAATATTTCATGCATCTCTCTCTATCCAGCAATTTATTCTGCCCACATTACTTTATTGTCTACGATAATCTTTTCCTTCACATAAAAATTTACATTGGACAATAAAGTGGTAAAGCTATAAACTTTATTACTGTTTTACGTATTTCGGTCTCAACTTTCCCCACCCCTCCTTCCAGATATTTTTTTAAAAAAAATATATACCATTTCACCATCTTCACTTTATAATATTTTCTCTATTATCTTTTTAATTTTCAAAGAATTGTCCAAAAGAATTCAAACACCAGATAATATTTTCAACCTGACATTATTATTGTTGTCTTATCTTGAAGTAAATTGTTGGTGTAATTTATTGGTTTTTAACCGTTACATTTATCGGAGAGCGGAAAGTAATTAAAAAATGAATATAATAATGGTGAGTCCATCTATTGAGATATATAGTTTATTACATTTTTATTCTATTTTAATTGTATAAAAAATTGAATGAAATCTCTTGTTAAAAAAAATTATTTATTTTTAATAATTTTATTCATACTTTTCACATTTTTAGTTATTTTAAATAAAAGTATACTAAAGTTATTTTATAACACCAATAATCATTGTTAACTTGCTAAAAATGATCAATTTTGATAGATAAAATGAGATGAATTGAAGTTGTCTGTCAGAGTTATGTTTTTTTTAATTTCATTCTATGTTATATTTATATTTCGAGAAATAATTAATATTATTTTTTTATTTTTCTTAATAAAATTTAAATATTACTACAAAAAAAGAGAATATTTTTTGAACATGGTCAGTTTTTCATAAATAACCCATACACGAGTAATAATCCATCACTCATTCCACAGTCATTGCCATGCTCGAAAATGAAGCGCACGGATATCAAGCAACAAAAGGAAAAACTGAAAAGACCATAAACCTAAGTGCTCATTTTTTTTACCTAGCACTTTGACCTACATTACTTTATCCTTTATAAAAATATATACTATCTATGAACCTAAACCGTTGTCTCTTTTGCTTCCCCGCAAAACGACGACGTCGATGACAATGACGATGAAGATGAAACAGCCCAACCAGCTTTTGGGTTTGGGCTCACCACCGATTTTTCATAGGATGGGTCACTCACTGAACGGCATAAAATTGAAGATGACTCAGCATCTGTAAATTTACCAAAAAAATAAAAATAAAAATTGGAATTCAATTATATTTTTAAAAAAATTTAAAAATAAAATAAAAAATAAAAAATTAACCTCTGGAGGCGTTAAATGACCTCTTGCAATGCATAATAGCGCCTTGAATCCCATCCTGCAGCTGCAACAGCGAGTCGTCGCGGCGGTTCGAGGCCGCCTTCGGAGGCGACGCCGCCGCCACCGCGGCGGGACGCCGACCGGCTCTTGCCAGGCGCCTCCGCACCACTCTCAGCCCCGCCTGCAGGTTGTGGGCCCTCGCGTCGCCACGCGCCGACACGGCCTCCCCTCCCGCCGGGCACGGCGGCGCCGCCGCGGCAGCGAAGCCTTTCGAGCCTCCGCCGCCGCCACCCGAAAACTTCAGCTTCGAGACACGAACGTAAAAGGGCTTCACCATCTTCAAGTACTTTTGCACCACCTCCTTGGTCAACTTTCTCTCATCGGTCAACTCCGAATTATTATTATTATTATTATTATTATTATTATTATTATTATTATTAATTCTCAGGCCTTTGCCGCCATGGCCGTTATCTTTGGAGCTGTTATCTCTGGTGAAGAGGGACACAAGAGGGCGCCCGTCAACCTTAAACTTGACAGCCATAAATTTGCACTGATTATTATTCTCATCTTTCTCAGGCTTTTCGAGATTACTATTATTATTATTTTCGGCATTGATGGATTTTGATTTCTTGAGCTTCAGCAAAAGCACACGAAACCTAGTCGCTGATTTCACCAAGAAGACGGGCAATTTCGAGTTATCTTCACAAGACCCATTTAATAGAACGCTCGAAGGCTCAATTGAAACCAAATCGCCTCTGAAAAAGAGCTCATCGGAAGGAGAAAGCGCCGCCGCGCCCTGATCTGTACACTCATTGCTCGCCAGAGCAAATTTCAGCTCTCCTTCTTCGTCTTCGTCTTCTTCATCGTCGTCGTCGTTTTCATGAACTGATATTTCTCCAGACTCGCTCTCGGTTTCGTCCTCGTTTCCCGGCAAGTCTTCCGGTGGTTCTTCGTCGGCGTCTCCGTCGGGAAGGGCGAACTCCAGGTCGAAGAACGGCCCGTCCTCGCCGTCGGAGGAGTAAGTGCTGCCTTCGGCGGCGGCGGCGATGGTTTCAGCAGCGGCGGCGGAAACGACGGTGGTAGTGGTGGCGGCGCCATCGGAAGCGCCGCCGCCGGAACGCCAGTACTTGAGGAGGCTGAAGGCTTCCATTGTTGGTAGAGCCAGTATAGTGAGCGAGTGTGTGTGTGTTTTCTAGAGAGAGTAGAGAGAGAGAGAGTGTGTGTGAAGATGGTGACTGGTGTGTGAAGTGAAGGGATGCGACAGAGTGGGGAAATTGATGGTGGTGGCAGGGGTTAAAGTAGCATATGTAAAAAGTTGAGGGGGCGGTTTGGCAAAATCAACGACTGCTTTTTAAAGGGATGACTTTGACAATAATAAATTTGTCATGTTCTTCGAATTTAGGTTTTTTTATAAACGTAAACGTATGTATGCTACTCTAAATTACTAATACTCCGTTTGACCGTGAATTTAATCTATATATCACCGTAACTCTTTGTTTATTTCAGGAATAACATTGATCAAATTTGTTTTTATAAAGAATTGAGCTTCAACAATGAAATTCGAATTAGATTTTATTATTATTAGAATAAAATCACTCACTAACTGAGCTCAATTCAAAACTGAACCTCAAATTATATTTGATTATTATTAGAATAAAATCACTCACTAAATGACCTCAAATCGTTATATTTTTGTATACTCCTTTTTAACCAATTGAGCTAAACATTACTCTTGCCAACCAAAAAATGTGAACAAACTTGTTTTATTCATATTGATAAGTATGGCTGAGTACGTGATTTCGAAATAGTCGAATTAAATCGAAATTCGAGTCGAATTGTACGATAAATATTCGTCGATCATTGACCAATCTTCGAATTGGACAGTTTTGAATTTCTTCTAAGAGACGAATTTAGGAGTTTTTTTAATCACTTCAAAGTCTTTTTACCGAATCGAAAACTAATTTATAATTGTATTCAAATAGCTATAAATCACATTATATTCGACAATTAATAAGTGAAATACTATTTTTATTAGTTTTGTATATTAATTAATCGCAACTAACAAATAAAAGTTAACATTCATAATAATCTAGTAGTTTTAATGTACGATTACAATTTGGACGTAAAATGGATATTATTCGAAAATCGAATGGAACCCTACTGAAACCGAAAAAAGTCATGTAACTTTGATTTTTCTCTGAGTCGAACCGAAAAATAATATACTATTCTAGAAATTTCCAAATCTCTAATCTGAACTGAACCTGCTCAACCCTATTAAGAAGATGTGTAACAAAGAATTTGATTAGTTTACTAGTACTATCTATGGTTTATTCTATATTTATTTTGAATTAATGTCTATTATAAATATAAGTTTATTTATCCCAAATGATGTAAACTTCCTTTTTCAAACTTTCCATTTGGTCGATCTAAATTTACTGTATGAAGACATCATAAAATTGAAAGTTGAAAAATAATTCATAGTAATTTGATATAATCTAAAATAAATGTTAATTCGATATATACAGCTTCATTCACATAACATAAAAAAAGCGTTACAATCATGCAAAATCAGGACTGAAAGAGGCAGTGGGAAATAAGAGTAAAATCTCTCTTGTTTGGTTAAAAAAGGAAAACTTGGAAGAGTTAAAAAGTCAATGAAAAGAAAACCCTTTTCAATATTAATCCAATTGTTCTGCTAAGCGTTTCCAAAAATAAAATCGAAAAAATAAAATAAAAACAACATAGACTTAATCCGTAATGAAAGAAATGCTCTCATTCTTCCAATATATATATATATATATATATATATATATATATATATATATATATATATATATATATTTCTTACTAAAGTGGACCCAATCTATTTTTACTTCTGTTATATTAATTTCCTGAAAATCTGGTGTTCTACGTGAAGTGACGCCAAAAAGAATGAAAAAAAAAGAAAAGGAAATGATATTATTGTACAATTAAATAATGTACTTTTTCCACTTTTCACCTTGCCCATTCCAGTCCCGTGAGATGCTTTTTTTACACCAAATAAACGCATTGGCAAACAGTTGTGCTAAGTATAAAAGCTTTGTACCTTTTTTTTTCGTTTACCCCTATCCAAGTCAGTATTACTTGGAGACGTGCATCAAATAAATAACGGGGTCATTTTACTAGTTCTTGTTTTTTTAATATCTTTTTATTTTTTATGGAACCTAAAGTATTATTGACATAAATAAAAGGAACATATTTAAAGATATTAGACATGTATCAATAATAATAATAATAATAATAATAATAATGATGGTAAGTAAATAAGTTAGTTACCTATATTAGTTTGTAATTTTTAATCGCATTCTCTAATGGAGGGTATGTTTCGGTATGCACCAATGTACCCTTTTTTTCTTTTTTTTATTAGTTCCTTCAAATCCAAACACACAATTAAATTGATTGACAGTGTATTTAGAGGTGAATACAAAAAATTTCTTTTGATGGGGTACTGAGTCATCGATGTAAACAACGCAAATATATAATATAGAGAAGAAATAAAAAAAAAAAATTGTTAAAATTATAATAAAGAAATCACATTACAAAACAAGTACAAAATATAAAATAATAATAAATAAAAAAAATTATAAAAATTATTCTCGTTGAGTTTTTATATTTTGCAATAAACTTACAAACGTACCAATATTAACATTTAAAAATGAATCATTCTCCGGATACATAACCAAATAATTGTTAAAAAAACAACAAATCAACACTTGAAATTTCACATGGATAGAACTCAATAAAGCGAATTAACTTTGTTATGTAAATGAAATTAAAAAAATCATTGGCGGGTACAAATTAGTAGTTTTTAACGATTTTCAAGTTTTCGCAATTGTAAATCAATATCTCTTAAAGACTTGAACTCGATGATGAAAAACTTTCAATTATAGCGTGCCACCGCAAAATTTCCATTTTCGTGGGACAATTAAACCACAACATTTGAAATTAAAATAAAATAATCTCCCACAAATCAAATTAAGTCACAACCATTTGAACAATTCAAAACCCAAAATTATTTTAATTTACACCGACTAACAAATACCCCAACAAAACTATTAGAAAAATTGGGTCACAATTACTTAATATAAGAGAGAGTTCAGATTTTCTACTGCAGTCGAATGCATCATTGGAAATTATTTCATACATAACTTTAAATTCCTAATTCTAAGAAATTTAGATTAGGTTTTCAAAATTTAAAGGGTCATTTTTCTTCGTTATTTTTATTTTCAGCAGTCTTCTTTGTTTTCAAGACTAGTCATAATTTTTTCCTTTTTCTAATTAATTGGATTTGGGCCAATACCACAACATGACTTGGATAGTTGAAAATTAAATTTCTCTTCTTTAGACTAACTGTCCATTCAATTTGGATAAAACCACGTTCTACGAATTGTGTGTTTGGTGAGACACTTTATTAGGATTATTGTGTTTTTTAATCTTATAAATTTCTAATCTATAGTTAATTAAAAAAATTAAAAATTTTGGTGGGGCCTGTACTATAGATTCGCCTCTGAGTGTATTGATTAATTATTTTTTTGTTTCTATATTCGATGCTTTATTGGATTTATTAGAATGTGATAAAATGTTCGCAAAAATCCAAACATTTATCTATCCAGTCATGTCAATCACGTTTATTAGAAGTGGACAATAGATACAAATTAGGAATCCACTCATGTAATAGAGTTGATCCACTAAAGTCTTGAGCAGTACTGTAAGATCAGATTCGTCTTTACTCCCTGTCTCAATTCTGATTGATTAGCTTTTTCCTTTGCGCAAGCGCTTGGTTCAGAAGGAAGGTGGCGGCGAGATGCTCCTTCGACACCTAAGTAACCGGTGGCTTTCGCAGGGAATGGACTATAGGCCTATGAAGCCTTGGCCCGGCTTCCCTTCTTCTCATCATATTAAAGGTCAAGGGAAAGATCTCAAAAAAGCCGAGGTCGGTATCATGAAGAGAAGGGAGAAAACGAGGTCGCGCCAAGTACTAAGGCGTTCATGGATATGCAAGAAGTATTGCTAACTCTACAACGACAAATGGCCGGACAAAAACATGACGAGAAGAAAGGGCATCCTTTTTCGAATGATATATTACAGGCTGTGCTAAGAGAGGTATAAAATATTGGAATTTCAGTATCATGGGACGACAAATCCAATTCAGCACATGCAACTCTTTGAAAATGAGATGATTATATATGAATATACGGATGCAAGTATTTAAATTCAAATTTCTGAATTGTGTTGAGCAAATTGTTGGGATTCAGCAAGATGAAGTTGTTGAGCTAATAAAAAAGGGGAGAAATTTGATGAAAATCATAAAATATCAATAAAAACAGTATTGGTAGTTTAATATACATTGAGAATGATGGTAATGATATATTAGTAATATATAATTTTAACGTGTTATCAAAGTATGAAAAGTTGTCTAGTACAATTATAAATGTAATTGAATATGAGTGACTATTTTGCATTTTATAAATTTTGTTATTGAAACTTTTTTGCGCGTACTATCCCTAAGTTTTGCTATATTATTTTTTTTTAAATTTTATATCCCTAAGTTTTGCTATATTATTTTTTTTTAAAATTTTATATGATATTCATAAAATAAGTTATCATTGATTTGACCATGATCAAATTTTTTCGTTTTCTTTTTTCTTGTTTAAATCGGGAGAAAGAGGGGAAAAATAATTTCAGAACTAGAGTTGGTATAATTGACAATACCCCTACAGAGGATTTTAATGGTACCAACCGAACATTTGAATCATCAACCCTAGCACTATGTGAAAATACACTCCTACCTTCTGTGTTGAGATGCACATTAGCCCATAACTTTTATCGGATAAAAAATACATAAAAGTTAAAGGTGTTTTTACATATTTACTTTCGAGTCTATATAATTCAATAGATTTGATCAGGAACTCTATGGTGCCCCATTGGATACCATAATGTTTACAATCCTTTGACATAATTTTCAAGCATATATTCATACTTTTAAGATGAACGTTCATATTTTTTAAAATAATTATTTTGACGTTGGTTTATTTCTCATAATTTTGTTTCTATCTTCTGACTTAATCAACGCACGATACCGGGTTTACTGTGTGATCATTAGTTCCGTGCAGCAATAGAATTTTCAAATGTATGTTCGTACTTTTAAGATTAAAAATCACAATTTTCAAATTACTATTTGTAATGTTTGAATAATATAAATACTAAGCTTAAAAATATAAATAATTATTTCAAATGATACCTTCTGTCATTTTCCACCTCACAGAACATACGGTTTTGGCCACTCCCAACCTAAGGCCCAAATCATTGTACTTTTACTCCAGGAAAATTAGTGAAAGGAGAAAATGGGAATAGGGTAAGTGGGATATTGGGGGCTTTATATATTTGTCTGTGTATGTATAGGAGGATTATTGCAGTATAGTCATGTGATGTTGCAGCGTGTCAGTGGCTCAGTAGCTATTATCGTAACGTAACGTATCCATACTGATTTTTATTTATTACAACATATGCACGAATGTGCTGAAAGGGAGACAGCCCCTTTTATTATAGAAATTTTAATTTATTATTTATCCGACCTACCACAATAAGTGCGTTGAGGGTGGCGTGGGTGCATATTATCAAAGGAAAAAAATATGGTCTCAGTAAATGACCTAGCGTATGCTTTAGGTTGAATAATGCAAAGGAAACAATGAAGTTCTATATATTATACTCGTTATTTATTAGTGTACTTGAGCAATAAATTCCATCTTTTTTCTTAAACGGATAGGTACTTTCCAATTAATTGCTTGTTTTAGTTTTTAAAATTAAGTTTAGTTCGAACTTTTAAGTGAAGACTGATGTGGAGGAAATATTAAAAAATAGTAATGAAATATCAATCGAGACCTACATTCTATCAAACCATCTTGTATTTTAATTGCTGAAAACCACGTCTAAAACCTCAAATGAATAGCAATGGAATAAGAAAACTCATTGCATATTTGTCGAGCAAAACAATGTTAGCTTCTTGTCACCATTCTTTATGTTCACCCGAGAGCTGAGAAATCACTAGCCCGGCAACTTCAGTCATTCGGTTCCAAATATTTATTTAAATAACAATAAAAAGGCTTCATGGATTGATCCATGTGGCAATTGCTCGTTACGTTCTGCCTTTCCTACTTGTACACTGAAAATGCGATGTAAAAAATCAATCGACACGATTTAGAACTAAACAAAACATATATGAAAATGGGGTAAACTAAAATAAATACCCGTCTTCAAGCCCTTCCGTCCCATTCTTCATAGAACTCTTCCAAAAACTCTTCCATGAATTTGTGCCTTCTTTCGGCCCGTCTCTTGCCAGCCTGGCATTTATCCACGAATTTTATTATATATGCCTTAAATCAATCACACATTTTATTCAGAAATATAAAAAACTTGTGCCCATGCAAATGTTTGCCGTGAGAACCTCGGTTTTCATCAACTCCTTCAACTTGAGAAGCTTCTCATGAAAATGGTTGACGGTTGTCTGCTCATCTTTATTCATGTACTTATCCTTGGACAAATCTGATCGAGGTTTTATGTTGGGATCATAGAGCACACTATTCCTGCTTCCACCAAACGTGAAGCAACGAGCAATTCCTGAAAATTACTCTAATCAGCATGATCTCACTTGAAAACACATTAGGTTGCATCTTGATGGGAGGATGTGGATTTGGGGGAATGATTTTCAATTGATTCTTAATAAGATGGCTGAAAATAGCTTACGACGACTTGAAAATCTATTATAAGAAATATATGAAGGCACATGCATGGTTCAATTTCTAGAGAAGACTAGAATATAAATAACTTAAATATTGAATGTTTCGGAAAAATAAATAAATAAATACTGAAAACAATATTAAAACAAGTAGTACCTATAGCACCAATTGCATCAAGACGGTCGGCATCTTGTACCACTCCAAATTCTGGATAATGAGTACTCTCGGCTAGTCCTCCAACCTCCTCTTTGAAACCTGAAATAAGTCAACCATATCCAATTATTGTAACCAGATTAAAAATAAATAAATTATGTATCATGCCATGTGCAAACATATTGTTAAAAAAAATAAGTTCTTGATATTTTTCAAGGAACAGAAAAGAGAAGCTAAAGTCAGCAACCATATGGAAATGCCAGCGTCATTTAGAAATACTGAAATACGAGATTGATTGGACAAAACATAGACACACTACATGTATAATTACAAACATACCCATTCCCTTTATGATGCTTAATATCCGTGTCTTGATACTTTCATCTACTCCTTCCTTGACAAGAAAGTCCTCGACAATCTTTCCTTCCGATGGGTCTCTAAATTTCACAGGGAAACAATTAAAGAGGCCAAAGTGTGCATATAAGTGTTAAGAACTAGGAAATTGGAAAAAATGGACTATACTATTGGACTTTTAATTAAAAGCTTTTGTTTCTGGAAAAATGGGGATAAAGATATAGTCCATTGAGCTTCTTAGGTACGGTATATTTCCATGATTCAAGTAACGCATAATATCAGTGTCCAGAAAATTACACGAATTAGACTTCAAAAGAAGATTATTTCTTTTCTTCAACAAACAACCCACCCAAAAGTTCTCTTGATAGTTTGATGCGGTAATATATAATTAAAACACGCATAGTAATAGTAGGGACAAAAGGTCACTTAAGAAGAACGAGAAGAATGACACGAACCTCATATATTTATAGTCCCCTGCAATTAATCATCCAAAAAATACGTCAGTTCATCAAAGATGAGTATACAGATAAAGAAGAGGAAGCATTCTATATATATATATATATATATATATATATATATATATATATATATATATATATATATATAATATATATATATAAGAAGGAATTGTACATTCCCTATCCGTAATAAATAAGTATGACTGCAAAGAAAAACTTGTTGCTTGAATTTATCCATATTACTTGAATTTCATTGATGAGGTGGTTGGGTATGAAAGTTGTGTGATGACACATACTAAATCTTACCATGGCTTCTCAAATCAAACTCATAAAGATCGAATAACACCATGATAAGTCTCAAGGTGCCCTCATGTGTAATACATATCCAAGTTCATAAGTTAGTACATGTAAGTAAATCTATAACTCTAAAAAATTTGACGACCTTAATTTGCAAGTTAAGATTACACAAGGCATCAAATGGTTTGAATTGTTTAGTTATTGTTCCCTGCTTTGCATATTCGTAAGAAATGGAAGCATGATGAATTAGTATATTAATTATCCAGGGAAACATGGTAGTATTTTACATAGCTTTACATCTTTGACCTAATCAGCATTTAGAATTCAAATTAATAAAGCATTGTCGTTACCTATGTCATGGAGTAGTGCGGCTAACTCCACCTGACGAGTAAAAAGTAAAAATATCAGCTTAAACATTTTGCTAACAAAAATCTGAAACATAGGAGACAAAGTGACGTGCCATATCTTATCTAACAATATAAATATCATACAGATCATATAACACACACACACACCAATAAGGAAAATGACACTTTGCACAAGCAAACTAATTTACTAGCCTATCACAACTAATATTCATGAAAATCAAAAGCTACATTGTCTCCAATGAATAGTAAAACTCTTGTTAGTTTGAGGTTTTATATAGGTCAAATCATGTCTGTTTTTCTTATACTCTTCATATAGCCATTGCTTTTTCGTTTCTTGTCTATATTGGATGAATAAGATGTTGATTAATCCTCTCCGGATAAAAATAAAAGTATATATTTGAAAATTTAATTAAAAAAAAAAGGAATGTTTTTTTTTTTTTCAAATTTAAGATAAATATGTTAACATGTCTGGTTTAGGATTAGTATTTTCAAAACCTTGGTTTTTTTAAATGAAAATCCGGTTTCAAAAGCCCACAACCAAACGTAGCCTAAAGTTCTCATTGTGCTGGTGCTTAATATATGGAAAATCAATTTCTGTCAGCAAAATGAAATAAATGAAAATTCATGAACCTAAGGGAATCAAAATTGAAATCACAAATCAGACATTGAAAACAATCACGTTTCACAATTCAGCCTCAATTTAATGATAATTCATCACACAGTTCTAAAAAAAATCACCAAATTAAACCGTCCGATAGAAAAAGCTAAAAGGGGTTAAAATCGGCGTACGGTGAGCATGGAGTGAGCCGAAGCAGAGAGGGACTCTTCGCGGGCAAGAGAGAGGGCGAGGTCTCTCACTCTAAAGGCGTGGGCAGCGTCATGCGATGCATCGTTCCCTTTCATGGCGGATTTCACCAATTCCTCTGCTTTTGCTATTATCTCACTCTTCCCCATTGTTTGTCTCTCTCGAGCTCTCTCTGACCACTGGGTTTTGGGCAAATGGTCAGTTGTGGTTGATGCTGCTATGATGGAGAATTGGGTTGGCTTGGTAAGGCTTGTGACGTGGATATTATTACGGGGTTTGAGAATTAGGGTTTTAAATGTTAGGGAGGCGCTAGGAAGAAGACGGTGAAAAGATTGTGTGTGAGAGGATAAATGACACGTGGAGAGAGAAAAATTATCCATTTTATTTGCTATGAAAAATACGACTGATTAGATTTATTATAGGCATATTCTATTTTAATTATTTCTCAATTTATTGAGTTCTTGAAAATAAAAAAGCTCACTAAACTCAAAAATAGGAGTGACAATGACACGACTACACTAAAACACAAAATTGTGAATTTAGTCAGAATTATATTATTATATATTGCGGTTATAATCGAATAACATAAATAAAAAAAAATTGAAAACACGATATTGTGACACGATCACGATGACACGTTTTGCCATCCCTACCCATAAACAACACTTGTCGACGTTTTTATTTATCAATCTAAACATTTGCAGGAACAAACTTGAACCATTGTGCTTGTGGATTATCATCACAATTATGCAGATCAGCAAGATCGTCTCCAACGCAACGACATTTGTTCGTTACAAGTGTGTTGTCCGAACCATTCTTTTCCAAGCACAAATAATTCCCTTGTCCATTTTGGGCAGCTAAATGAAGTCCGGAGCTCGACACGTACTTCCACTTGCTCGAACACTCATTCGAAACACTTGCGGGCCCGCCATCTCCTGCCACTTGGAGACACCCTGAACTTTCCGTCGACTCAATCAGGTCATCGTCATGGTGTTGTTTCCACCGGCTCGCATTTTTGCAGTTTGCGACGAAAATATTATTATTCTCGCCAATTTGCACACATTGGCCACTTTGAGGATGGAACATTACATAATAGATCGGATTTTCTGAATTTAGCTCTGGAATTGCATTACACAAATTGCGAAACGAAATGTGTCATGTTCTCAATTATATAGGACCAAAACGTGTGATGTTTTATGCTATGTTGCAAAAAAAACTAAGCATGTAGGGTGAAAATAATGGTTTTGCAGGATTAGTAAAACTGAAAACAATAATTATAAACTAAAAAACCTCCTGCTTTCTCTTTTGGTGGTCAATCAGTGCATTGATATATATGTGGAAATTAATTTTGCTTATGTGGACATTCTTAAGTGAATTAACAAAGTCTAAAGTTGAATTTTCTTTCTTTGAAATGACTAGGCTTATTTTGCAAATTTGATCAGGTGCATGACTAAAATTGCAATTTATCTAATTTATAGGGAGTGAGATTACCTTGATTCATTTGTCTTATAAGTTGCAATCTATCAACAAAATCAGGGTTTTTAGGCCGATCCCAGTTAAAATCCATAACTCCATAATTCTCTTCAAAATCAACTTTGCCCTCTCTAATCATGTAACTGCCTTGAAATGCCCATAATGCCCAATCAATATCTTTCTCCGCAATCTCAGCCAACAAACAAGTTATGTACCTATTATCTCCCTCACTTTGACCACTTTGGTCTATGCCAAATTCACTTAAAAACAATGGATAAGCGTTGTCGAAGCCACTTGTCAAGAAAAGAAAACTATCCCGAGCTGCTTGGGTTATGGTAGCACAGAAACTGTTCGTTTGACCGGTCCATTTTTCGACAGGCGTACCGAATGTGTACCAATGAGCTTCGAAGACTAATTTGTTGTTTAGGTTTACTTCTAATGGCTTTGACTTTAAGAAACCAAGGTCGGTATCAAACTTTAGCCCTGAGACGATGACAAGAAAATCAGGACTTTCATTGTGGATGGTGTTAGCACCTTGTTGCATGTATTTATACCAGTCGGCCTCGTTTTGTCGTTTGCCTCGGAGCTCGTTTCTCATGCTCATACCCACAACCTATCAAATTAATTTGTCACGATCAAATCAAAGGTCTCAAAACTTTATTTTATTATTATTGTTGCTGTTGTTATTATAACAGATGAAATCATTCGAAATTATCTTTCAAAATTACAAATAATCTTTAATATTTATTTCTACTTTCTAAATTGCACCATTAATAAAGATTCGATAAATAGACCTTAGAGGGTCATTTGAAATCAAAATCGGATTTTTGGTTAATTAGGCTAAACTTTGGGATAACTTTTGCAAATTAACTTTTAAAAAAATTCAAAAATGTAAAAAAACACTTATACATACCGCGGAATTATCCTTATATATTCTAGCAACTTCTGTGAGGCCCTTTAACCATTCGATCGGATCGAAACTCGCATCGCCAAAAAACCCGTTACCGTCATCGTTGTTGCAACACCATTTTGGCTCGCTCACATGGTTATCAAGCACCACCATGAGATTATTCTTACCAAGCTCATTCACCACAGCCTTGTGAACTTCTACTAATTTCATGTCCAAAAACTGTGGGTTGTTTTTGGCAATGCCTGATTTTGCAGCGCTCAGATTGTACTTATCGAGCGATTGTGAAACCGTGAGGCTGTAATAATCGGGCCTGGTGAACATAAATGCGGCCCATGTGAATCTCACACAGTTAAACCCACTTGCAGCTATTTGGCTAGCTATATAGTTTAAGGGCCTTTTTTCAAGCCCTTCTGCAATCATGGGCTCCGAGTGTGAAACCCAATTCACACAGGCTAGTTTTACTCTCTTTCCAGTTGCCTGATTAACTATCCATCTCGAACTGGTTGAAAGACGGGCTGAATTGCAAAACGCTGAAATTTGAAGGAAAAATAGGAACACGAAAATAGCTTTAGTTTTTGTGCCTCCCATTTAATTTCTTAAAGTGATTTTAGTTTTTTGATAATTGATTGGTCTGTATTATTGGGACTACAATATATGTATTATATATATATAACTGAGATTTGCAACAAATAATTCTTGTTGAGGATGCTAGTAAACATATTGTCCTTTTATAGATATAGTAAAAGGTCAATTCATGATATCAAATTTCATTAATTACATTTTTCTGTCAAAAATATACTACATACAAAAGGTTTAAATTACATATTGCATGTGATTATGTGAATAGTGGTTTCATTTTAATTTTATTTTCTAAATTATATTGGGGTTTTTGGAAGTCAGATGTTTGACTTTAATTATTAGATTAATCAAGTTCTCTGATTGAGTTGTTTGGTAAATTGAGGTTAGAATTAATTTTTTTTGGATCAAAAAATTAATTTTGAAAAAGTTTAAAATAGGATTTTTTTTTGAGAAAAAAGTTTAAAATGTGAGTTGAAATAATAATTTTATTTCAAATTACAATTAAAAAATATATTTATTATTAATTTACATACACAAACTACTCAGTGTTTTAATTAAATAATAGTAATAACTATCGAAATTTAATTTAATATATTAGAATTTTGTGAATCAAGAAACTTCCATGCATAATAACTTTTAATAATGACTATTTCTTTGTAAATGTTATCTTACTTGCTCAATATATTATAAATATATGCTCTCTACAGGAAAAATAAACAACAATAAATTATGTTAATGTCATTTTTGGTCATTTACACAATCGAAATGAGATCACAATTATTTATCAAACACTTCTATACAAAATATTTAACACAAACAATTAGCCAAGTTCATCCCCGACGGGAAACTGCAGAAGTGGCCAAAAAGATTTCTCAACTCACATCTCACCTCATTATACTCTGTTCTTCATAAAGTAGGCGTTTGCAATTGTGTGCCGACCACGAACACCATGACTGTTACTCGACCTCAGGCTCGTGCTTTGTTTTAGATAGGGCCAGGGATGTGTTTTAACTTTGTCAAACTGTGTTCGACTGTGTGACTAAGTTTGCCACTCATTAGTATGTCCTTTTCGTCTCTCATTTATTCCATTTTGGCAGATCAATGCTTAAAACGCTATGATGAGGAGCGTTTCAGTGGAGAACTTGACTTCTTTGGGCTTAGTAATAAGCACTTTGAGGGGCCAAATCGTGTCATTGACCTACCTTTAGCATTTTTTGATGATTAGTCAGATGACTGGTGTGCAGTCACTACTAAGAATGTCAGTCCAGGTGTCACTGACACACCGACTAACATCAAATATTCTTTACCTGTTATCTCTTCTGATTTGCGGGCATATTTAGATTTGTTAGACCAGCAGATATCAGGATCTCAAGCAGACCTTTATGGACTAATGGCATTGCAAGCGTTCTACAAAAAAGCCCTTCTTTTGCATTCTTCGAAAAGGGGGAGAAGGTATTAGTGGTGGTCAAGTTGCTGACTCGGTAATCCACAAAGAGAAGGAGAAGGAGAAGGAGACTGCTGCTGATGATGGTGCTCTCAAAACTACCCCAAGGCCTTTTATGCGAAAACGGACTCGTGGTGCCTGACCAAGTGGCACATTTTTTTTTTAATTTGAAGTTTTTTTTGGTACTTATAAAACTTGGTGTTTTTTCTTTCCTCTCTCATTTGCTGGATATTTGCTATGTTACTAATTTGTCCTTGGTTGACAGTTAAATTATTATTGTCATTTTTACTAACATTTTCGGTATGATTCTTATCTTTAGGGTGAGTTTAAGTTATGTAACTCAGGGGGAGTTGTTTGATTGTTTTGTCCAAAAAGTCAAAAGGGAGAGATTTGTGGGAGTTTTATTTCCTACCGATTTTATTTGTTGTAGTTATTATTTCTCTTTCTTAGAGTCCTTTGCTTTAGTAAGTCTTTTCCGTATTTATCTACTTAATATCTCAAAATGTTTATCAGAATCTTATTTTGTCAAACTAGGACTCCACCAATAAAGGATACACATTTGTATATATATCATAAGACTGATCAAGTGAAGGAAACGGTGAAGAGTGAGAGTGTGAGAAAAACAGAAATATTTCTAAAAAGGAAGAATCTGTGTTCTTTGGATGAGTGTTTTTCAAGATTGTCTTCGATCAAGCTTGAAGATTTTACGGACGAGACGACTCAAAGGCTGATTAGAACGATTTGCTCATTTAAGATTTTTTCAAATAATACTAGATGCTTTTGTTTACTATTCTTTGTAAAACGATTTCATCATTATTTCTATTAATATCTTTTCTGATACGAGGTCACGACCTATGAATTTTTAACTCATTATTTACAAGTGTTTTTTATTGCTTATTCTTAAAATTACTAAACGTTAATACTGGTGTTTCAGCATCATAACTAAAATTTAGATTTAATTTATTTTATAATAATATATGAGTCCTTCAAAATTCTCAAATTTGAGAACAAAAAAAATCTATTGATGGTGGCTTTGTTGGGCCGATTCAGCCTGGGTGGGTGCGGTTCGAGACGGAACCATATGTACGTAACCATATGGTTCCTCGTGAACCGCATTAAGCACAAGAATTTATCGATAATTTTAAATTTTGTTAGCCTATATTATTTGACAACAATTTTGCCTACAATTTATATTTTTCTTAATATTACCGGCAAATTTTTATAGGTAAATTATTCTTTTTTCTTACAGCGATAGGCACTTACATATATGTTTTATTCTACTATTTCGATAAGAAATAGCACTAGACATTTGTAGGCACAAACTTAAACCATTGTACTTGTGGATTGTCCGCACAAGTAGGAAGATCAACAAGATCGTCTCCAACGCAAAGACATTTCTTTGTCACAAGTTTGGAGTTAGAAGCATCCCTTTCCAAGCATAAATACTTGCCATTTCCTTTTCTGGCGGCCAAATGAAGGCCGGAGCTTGATACAAACTTCCATTTGCTCGAACAATCATTTGAAACATTGGCGGCCCCACTATCTCCCGCCATCATGAGGCACCGCGAGCTTCCTGCCACTTTGATCGGCCCGCCATTTTTGGGTTGATCCCATCGGCTCGCCTTTTTGCAGTTGCTTAGAAATACATTGTTGGTCTTGCCAATTTGCATACATTTACCACTTTGAGGATGGAATATGTAATAGGCCATGTCATTTGATTTCGGCTCTGAAATAAATAAAATTGAAATAAATGGCAAATAAATTTCTCCGACCAAATAAGTTCTCGTGTAAACACACCCATATATATATATATAACGACCTTATCATAGACATGTCGTCATAAGCATGCCAAAGGAGCGAATTGACATGAGTTCGCTACGCTCAGTATAGTTTATAGTGGCGACTTGTCAACATTAATTCGACACATGTGAATGGCAAATAGCAGCACCAGATCACAACTCAGGACAGTTTTACAAGACAAAATTGTCAAGCCAATGTACTTTTTTTACTACCTAGTCATTAGATGAAAGTTATAGCATTACAAGAAAATTGACAAATGCTGATGAACAAAACTCCGTCAGCATATGCTAACGTATTGCTGATGAGTTACCTTTGCTGACGGGTATATATATATATATATATATATATATATATATATATATAATATTGTTCTCTTATTGGAACATTGTTGTCAACCCCTATGAACAAAAAAATTGCAATTTATCCGTTATAATATGCTTACCTTGATTCACTTGTCTTATAATTTGCAATCTCTTTAAAAACTCAGGATTTCTTGTACGATTCCAGTTAACGTCCATGACCCCAAAAACCTCATCCAAATCAACTTTCCCCTGTCTAAGCATGTAACTACCTTGAAATGTCCATAATGCCCAATCGATATCCATCTCCGCCACCATTGCCAACAAGCAACTTATGTACCTGTTATCAGCCTCGTTTTTACCCCTTTGGTCTACACCAAATTCACTTAAAAAGAGAGGAAAAGGGTTATCGCCTGTTGTCAAGAAAAGATAGTTTTCCCGAGCTGTTTGGGTTAGGTTAGCACATACTTTGTTAGTTTGATTTGTCCAATATCTATCGATAGGGATGCCAAATGAGTACCAATGTGCCTCGTACACTATTTTATTGTTCAGATTTAGTTCTAATGGCTTTCTCCTTAGAAAGCTAAGGTTGGTAGCATAAATCAGCCCTGAGATTATGACAAGCAAATCTGGATTTTGTTTGTGGACTGTGTTAGCGCCTTGTTGCACGTAATTATACCAGTCCGTCACGTTTTGCCGGTTGCCTCGTAGCTCATTTCTCAAGCTCATGCCCACAACCTACAAAATTAAATTGTCATTTTTTCATCTTCTTATTTTATTGTAGTTTGAGGCCAGTCTAATTATTACAATTATATTTCAAAATTATCAATACTTTTATGGAAAATTTCTAAAATTTGTGACCACATGCCAAATAAGAAAAAATCATATTAAATATTTTGCCACATAATCATCAATCGACCCAGAACATTGGAGATGCTCTAACTTATAATTTGAGTCAATTTAAGGACACATTTCGCCAAACAATTCAAATTGGCTGGAATTATCTTATATTTAGGAGTTTTCAACAAGTTTTATCACCTCAGTGTTTCTAATAAAAATAAAATTGAGAAAATATAGAGTAAATTCTAAATAATTATTTAGTTAATCTAAAAAATAGAATAATAAAGGTATATTACAAAATGATATAAAATAAGATAAATAAAGTGCAAAAAATAAACTTCCGTTGAGGCCCTACAATTTCATTGCCGGCTTTGTTTATGTTTTTCGTATGATTAGCTAAACTTCGGGGGTTTATAAAATAAATATTGTATTTTTTATTCAAAATTGAGAAAATATTATCAAAAAAAAAAAATTAAAAACCGTTCTACAATGTGAGCGGGATCCATTCCCAATGGCGTCCTGGACCTAAAGGACATTTTAGAAGGTAGATATAAAAGTCGTTCTAGAATGTGGACCTAAAGTGACTTTCCACTCTTTTTTGGGGTTGAAATGAAAAAAAAAATTAATTGACATATTCACAAAATTAATAATTTTCTCATTAAAAATAAAATCAACTTTATTAAATTATTAACAACTAAACAAGAAACGAATAAATTCGAATTTTCACATAATTAATGATTTCTCACAAAATAAATAAATTAAGACTTTTTCACATAATTAATAATTTCATATAAATTAAAATTTTCACATAATTAAGAATTTTACACAAAATAAATCAATTAACAAATTTAATTATTCACATAATTAATAATTTCATCACAAATCAATAAATTTAAATCTCACAACCAATTAACAACTAAAATTAACAAAAACATATATATTATTAATTATGTGAATAATTAAGTTTGTTAATATGTAAATTGATTTATTTTGTGTAAAATTCTTAATTATGTGAAAAATTAAATTTACATGAAATTATTAATTATGTGAAAAAGTCTTGGGCTGGATCGCAAAATGAAGAGATTTCATGTAGAAAAATAAACAAGAAAAGGGTTTTAGTCTTTCTGCCCCTCATTTCTTTTTTCTTCAAGAGATTTTAGTTTGTTTCCTAAGTGATTGTTTTGTCTTGGGAATCTATTATTACATATATATTACTAAGATGAGCAGAGGGGGCAAGTGTGTCGTAAGTCATGACTCATACGCAAGAACAAGAGACTCAATTCAATAATAACATTTAGCAAAATAATAATAATAACAACTCGTTAAACTTGTACTCCATTCTAAGATTTACATGTGAAAGTCGAAAATTAAAAGTAACGGTAGGAAATATTGACCAAAGCCAAAATGCTCCCTTTTTTGGGGGGTGGGTGGGTGGGGTGGGGGTGTTTAAGAAGAAATTACACTTACAAATTCAAAAGTCAAAAAGTAAAAGGAAACATTGGGCAAGTCCAAAGTACTTTACACTCTCTCTTCTTCCTCCCGACAATGCAAGTACTATGTTGAAACATTGGGCGTATCCTCTTTTCTTTAATTTATACTCATATACATGTTGAAATTAATGCTCATTTCTACTAATAAAGAGAATAAATTAATAAACAAATGGAATTTTATAGGAATTACTAGTGAAAGTTAAATAGACATGTAAAAAAAAAACACGTGATTACTGCTGGTAATATTCTCGATTCTCACTCTTAAGTCGTATGGTTATTATCTACGAATTTTGTTATTGGTCGGTAAATTACTAATTACCTCGATAATTATCGAGGGAATAAAAATTCCTCCGCAATTTTAGTTTTTTTTTTTTTTGTATGCTAAGTTTTTTGTTTTTATGATTAGATTATTGAGAGAATATAATCCTCCATAATTTTAGCACAATTTTTTAAATGTCTTTTTATGTTAACACATTTATTATTTTATATTGTATACTAAAGTTGCGAGGAATATAAGTCCCTCAATATTCTCCATGTTATTGTGGCGGTAAAAATGATATGAAATATCGAGTGATTATTTACATATAATCATATAAGCGTTTTTCAGTTAATAAC
>BMAC01000176.1:1280773-1295030 GCA_014905375.1 Phtheirospermum japonicum
AATTTTTTTCCTATTTTTCTTTTTTTTTTACAAAACCGAGGGTCACCTTGACCCTCGGAAAAAACCGAGGGGAACCAAAGACCCTCGGTTTTTAGAAAATTATTTTTTTTTTATTTTTTTAATTATCAAAATAATCGAGGGGAACCGTGTACCCTCGGTTTTTTCAGAGGGTCAACGTGACCCTCGGTTTTCAGCAAATTATTTTAATTTTTTTTATTTTTTTCATTATTAGAAAACCGAGGTTTTCCATTGACCATCGGTTTTTTCCGAGGGTCAGTATGACCCTCGATTTTTTGGCGAATTTTTTTATTATTAAAAAACTGAGGGGAGCCAATTACCCTCGGTTTTTTCCGAGGGTCAAGTGCCCTCGGAAAGAATTCCCCTCGAAAATTCCTCGAAATTACATTCGGTAATTATGGCAGTAAATATTGGCGCCTGATTTTCGAGGGAAAAACCGAGGGGTCTTGTTTTCTCTCGGAAAAAACCGAGGGTCTCACATTTCCCTCAGTTTTTCCCCCGGTATTTTCCGAGGGGAAGAAAACCCTCGGTTTTCCCCTCGGAAAATTGCAGTTTTTTTGTAGTGATACTCCTTTCGAGAAATGAGGTCGCTTACTATAAATACCAACATATATCATACGTGGATTTTTAGTGTCGTATCATCCTAAATAATAGTATTATATATATTGTGAAATGTAATTATTAATTAGTTTGTTGAAAAGTTAATCCATATATTAGATGTTTTGTTGGGCTTTTCTAGGGATAGGCACCATTGTACTTGTTTGTCGACAGATACACCCTAAATATATGGCATGTGTTAAATAAATAATAATATTTATTATATTAAATACTAATATCAATTTGTAAATGTCTCATTTGACCTTCGACTTAACATATCATTAAAAATATAAATTATATATATAAATCTGAAAAAATTTAAACAAAAAACTAAAAATATCAAAAATTATTTCAGAAAAATATGATAATTCTTAAAAGGTCTGATAATTGCAGAAATGTCCTTCTGGGTTTAAAATGATTTTCTGGAAAGTTATTGGGGCCAGAACAAAATTTTGTGTAAGTTATGGGCAGCCTTGTAATTTTTTGAGAAACTTAAGACAATTATGTGATTTTCAAAAATTCTCAAAATTACAAATAAGTCCAAAAGTAAATATAATTCTCAAAATTTTACCCAAGCCCTAAATCAAATTTAGGGCTTTTGATTCAGGTCCCGTCGGCCACCATTGCCTGCGCCAAACTTCGCCCCATGAAGAGACGAAGATGCCGGCAGGTTGAGACTGAAACTGATACTTAATATGCAACAGACAATCAATTCTAGATTTTTGTTTAACAACATACCTGATTAGAATAGTTGATTAAAAGCTTATTCCCAACATAGACATTACAAAAAAAATATATGAAAACAGCACATATAATATGTTAAAGAAAGATTAAAATTAAGAAAAATTCCACATTTACACTATATATATAATATGTTAAGAAAAACATTTACCTAAACTCTAGAACAATATGTGAGTTCATAAAATTAAATAATTTTACATCGAAGGATGATTAAATACGAGCTGGTTAGAAAAAAAAATACTCACTTTTTTTTTTCAATTCACTACAAAAAAATTGGGGTATGTTGACGAACAACAAGTCGTCACGGATTGCTGACGAGTGACTATGCTGACGGGTTTCTTAATGGACATAGGCCGTCAGCAATATTAAAAAAAAAATGTTGACGGGCAACAAGCCGTCAGCATTTTGCTGACGGCCTATACCCGTCAGCAAAATATAGTTTATACATACATACATATATACATATATATATATATATATATATATATATATATATATGTGTGTGTGTGTGTGTGTGTGTGTGTGTGTGTGTAATTATTTTAAGGGATATAAAATAAATATAAACATATAAATTTATAATATTATAACTATAATACATTTTAAAATAATATTATATATTTATAAAAAAAATATATAATTATATTAACCATTTATAAATATAATATATATATATATATATAATTAATTAATTAAAATTTTAGTTTAATTATAATATACACTTATAAATATAATATAATTATTAAATAGTTATATATTTATAAATAATATTATATATTTATAATAATTATATATCATTATTTATATATAATCTATAGTTATAACATTTATATATATATACCACACCCTTATTTGTAAACCAAGGGACTAATCCATACCACTAATTAAATCAGATCAATGGCCATAATTTGTTGATAATTTAGAGTGGAATTTAAGCATAAAGGGGTACGATAGTCTTATTAGTTCTTGGCAATTATTTTCTCCCCACAAATCACGATTGATTTCATGTACAACATGAAACTCTTCTATTCCCGTTCCTATCTATGAAAACTCACATCCTCCCACAAACCTTCTTCTGCCACCATAGCTTCCCGTGTTCCATCATGGGAGTCGTTTGCTGATGGCTGCTACTGTTTCGACGTCGAGGCTGAGTTGTTTGATTTTTTGAGTATAGGGCATTGCGAGGGTACACGATAGCCCAGATCTAAAATCTGGATCGCTGATGGTGTCCGATCTCTCCATTAGGGATTTCTCCATCCGTGGGGCTCCGATCGCAGTGATGGTTGTTGAGATTTTCTTTTTTTTTTTCCTGTCTAAAACTCATGGGCGTGTCGGCGGTGAAGGTTTCATGAGGAGGGTTTCAGTTTTCAAAGTTGGGTATGTATTTTGATCAACGAAATTGGTGGCGTCTTCAGTGGATACTAAAATCCCGATCAGCTGTGCTGTCACATCCAATTTTTCTGCTGCTTTGAGAGAGTCTTTGTATTGTTTTGGAGATTGTGTTTTTGTTAATTAGTTTGTGGGTTTTGTAATTTGTGCTTGATTATTATTTTAAAAAATGGCATGGGAGAAATCGCAGATTGTAATTTTGTATTGTGTTTTGTTTATTTATTTCTGGGTTTCAATGTTGACTGATGTCAGGTTTTTCCGAGTTATCATGGTAAAGTGTTTTCTAGAGGATCGTGGGCAGGTTTTTGCATAACAAATACATTTTGCTTCAATTTTCAAAAGTGTGATTTTTAGTTCATGTTATTGTTTTTATATCTTATTATGATTGTTCTGTAATTGCTTATATTCTTAGTCAAGCAAATCATGTAGTTATTGGTCTCTTTTTGGTGTGAATAAAAATGCATTTCGTTGAATTACTACAATGTAATCCCCTCAAACAAAAATAAGACTAACTGGATTTTTTGCGGCAATTTCTTCTTTGTAAATAAGTTGTCATTTTTCTTAATTTAAATTTTAGGTTATTAGTTTGTTTGTTTTGTGCAGTCTCATGGTGTTTGGGGGATCTTCTTTTAGATCTAATTGGGATGCACATATGCTAGTGTTTTTTGTTAACATCTTTTTTTTTTTTTTGAGAGTGTTCGCCAAAAAAATCATGATCTACCTTTTTTTAAAATTGATATGGATTGACTGGTTTTTCATTTCAAATTACAGATGGATTTTCAACAATGGAATTTCCTGTATTGATTTGTTTCAATTTTTGAGCTTTAGAATGTGTAGAACTACGAAGTGTTTTTGTGCAATAGGTTGTTTAGCCATTAATTTAGCCATTAATATACTAATCTTGGGGATCTAGATATTATTTTTATTTCGATTAAGTATTTGTATTAATATTGTACGGTGCTTTTTGTATTCATTCGTGGTGCTTTGTAGTTTGAAATATTCATAATTGTGTTTAATGGCCAAAGTCCCCAATTCGTCGCCGATTTGTCTGGTCGGCCAGGATGAGTGAACTTTAAGACTGGATCGAATCACGATTGGTTTTCTAGTAGCTATGAAGGTGTCAGATTTTGGGTACCACTTATTCCACTACTCGCTACTTCCCGCTGCTCACTGCTTTATGTTTGACCATCTGCTGCTTTTTGTTTCGATTATTTGAGCGAGATTTGTTAACTTTTGCAGATTGTGTCAATTTTGCTGACTTTGAGATTCTTTTTTGATTTTTACTTTAAAATTAAAAATGGAAATATTTTGCTACTGTGAGTTTTGTGAACTTTAAAATATTTTGCTTGATGTTTACTTTTCGTGGTTGGGCTTTGCTATTGTGAGTAATTAAAAAGCATTGCTCGCATAATAAAAAAAAAACATTTTTCGCATATTATTTATGAGTTTCCATATAATAAGAACATAAATCCTTAAACACCATAATATCTTGAATTTGTTCAGTCGCATAATACAAAAATTCAAATCTCATTATTTGAGGAATCGGTGAATGACTACGTTGAAGAACGAAATATTAATCCACAAAATATCAATCCAAAGGTTCCTATATACATAGAAAATTGAATTGATTTCGGTTCAATCATGACACCGACGGTTGTTGCAGCAAGGCTACATCGACATGGTATCGAACCACAAGAAAAATCTCAAATCAATAAAATTAAAAATAGAAACTAAACAACAACAGAAGCGAGAGACGAATCTCTAGGTGGTGTTTCCTCTCTCGATTCCTCCTGGGTCTGGCGATTGGTTTCAACTCGAAGTTGATGGAAAATGGTGTACTTATATTTTCTTATATATATATATATATATATATATATATAATCACCTTCACCAACAATACACAAATCACAATATTGTTAAATACCAATCAACACTACAATATTGACTTCGAAGCACTTCAAAACCTAAATTCGATATTATAAAATAGGTTAATGCATAAATGAAAGCATTTACAGATGCTTAGGTAGCTGAGTACAAAATACAAAAACAACACATAAGAATGTAAAGTACATCACTTCAAATTACATAAAACAACACTTTTCCCCAAAGATTGTGAGTTCAACTCGTCGGTGGATTGTATTATAACTCATGTTTTCCTCACAAGTTTTAATTATCACAACCTGAATAATTCAAAATCCTAAATATTATTGTTATTTATTTTTTTTCATGTAGATTTTAATAAGGAATTAAATGATTATTGTTCAAAACAAAATATTAAGGTACAACACTTATGAAGATTTCATTTGCTTAGATTTAATTAGGGTTTAGGGATATAAAATTTATTTTAGAAATCAGTCCAGGTTTTAGCTTGAATTTGTACCTTTTGCTCCATGAAAAGCGTTTCGCTTGTGAGTTCTTACCTTTCCTTTGTTTTTCTCTCATCTAGCCGCAAAGAAAATTTGTGTAATATTCACCGCGATTTGTGAACATTTGGTCTATTCTCGCCGGAATTTCCCTTTTTCCTATTGGCGGTCACCCTTTAATGCATAAAATATCAATTCATAGGTTCCTATCAACATAGAAAAACTGAATTGATTTTGTATCAGTCGTGACACCGATGGTCATTGCAACAAGGCTACCACCAACAACATCTTTAACCTCACTAAAAAGCACTCGAATATAGCACATTGGAGCATCTTTAAAATTACTCTAACAAACTAAGTGTTTTAAAAATATTTCAAAAGCACATAGCTATTATCAACAAAGCACTAGTTACTTTCATTGTATAGTGCTCACAGAATAGTGTAATGTTGATTCATATGCAATTTGTCTAAAAGTTCGAAGCACTTCAATAAAGTTGGGGCACCATCTACTTTAAACGTTCAAAGCACTTTTACACACAGATGAAAGCACCACTACAAGTCTTAAGAAGAACCTTTATTTCTTAAAAATCTAAGACGTAAACATATTCACCTGCAATATATTTATATATAGAAGAAAGCACTTCCCCAATTCTTTATAAACATATTCATTTTTCCAAGAAACATGTAGTATATAACAACATTCACAAATACAAGGTCCAAACATTGTTATATACTCCTCGAAGCAGTGCGGTTGAAATTTAAAAGCACTTATGGATAGTGTTACAAAACAACACTGTCATTTTTTGAAATACATTTTTCATTGAAAAATATATTATATAAAAACACATACATATTCAAGTCAAATGCGCACAACAATGTCATAAATCTATAAAAGCACTACAGTTGTAAATGAATCAACATACAAAAAAGCACCAAAGTATGTCAATGACAACACTACAACACACATGAAAAAATCACTTATCTTGGTCAATTGCACTTTTCGAAAAACCATTAATCAATAACTGAACCTATTTGATAATGCATATAAAAAGAAAGAACAATTCATTGTGAATGGGGATGGTAGGGGTTTGTATATATTTGAATTTAGGTAGGTAATAAACATAATTCGAACAAAAATAAAAAATTGCATGTCGTTCTTCGCTCGGATTCAACGGCTGTCTTGGAAAAGAAAATATCCAAACCCACGCCACTTTAAAAGATTGTAATTGCAGGGACTTTGGGTTTCTAGGGTACAAATATTATGAGAATGAATCATTTTAGAGTTTGAATCTGTACCTTTTGCTGCAAGAAACACTTTTCGCCTATGACCACTTGATTTGCCTTGATCGTTCCCCAATTCGTAGAATTTATTTGATTTTTCGCTGCTGTTTGTGAGTTTTCGTAGTGGAAGCATATATTTATTTCCCTAGAAAATGTCTTTGGGAGAGCAAACGTCTTGGAGGTTATTTTGGAAGTGACGGTTCATGTGAAAACCCAGGATTTCAAGGATTTGTAATTGGGACTAAATATACCTCTTTGGTTGTATCCTCATAGTCACACACAATTTTTTGCCTTTAAATAAAATATAATCACAATTAATAACTGCCATAGGATGAGATTAATTAGTGGTGTAGATTGACCTCCCTAGATTCACAAATAAGGACGAGTTTTCATTTGAACCCAACCCTATAGGGTTGGGTTCAAATGAAAACTCGTCATTATATGTGAACCTAGGGACTCATCTATACCATAGATTCATTTAATCCAATGGGTTATATTTAATTCAGAATGTGTTCTTAAAAATGGAAAAAATAAAATCTAAATGCTGGTGTATTAATTGAGAGGGGCAATTTAATATTTCCAATTAATAGGTGATTTCAAGCATAATTAATAGATGATTTATTTCCAATTGATAGATGATTTCCAATTAATAGATACCATTTTTATCATGCAATTTATATTCACTCCTTTCCATTTTTCCAATTAATAGATGATTTCCCAATTAATAGATACCATTTTTATCATGCAATTTATATTCACCCGAATTGCAGATTTGTGGTGCTCTTATATACCAATTAAAAGTGCTTTGTACATATGAGATGTTATGCTTTATTATATTCAGTGGTCGTGCTTTTATAAAGTTCTGGTTCTTTTCTTTGTTTTACTTAATCAGTTCTAATGTATTGAAAAACACTGTACACATACCCTTCAAGCAGTGTATACCTAATTTAAAAGCACTATACACATACTTTGGAATCATTGTACGCATACCTTGAAAGCACTATACATATACATTGAAAGCACTATACACATATTTTGAAAGTACCGTACACATATTCATAAGAACTCATGAAACGCATTCACGTAAAACAAAAGCATCTTGGAAAGCACTAAACTCATTTCGTAAATTAATTCTATTTATGTGGTTCAAGTATATTTCTAAGCTCTGATAAACCTCATTACTCGCTGGTTTAAACAATTTGTGTGAACAAAATCAAATACAAGAACTGTACGAATCACGACAAAGCACCAACATATTATACTCAAAGCATTAGGGATACATAAAGAAAGCGATACATGACCAGGAACATTTAAACATAAAGAAGCGATACTCAAAGCACTAAACTCCGCCGCGCTCACCAACGTCTCCGTCGAAACTCCGCGCGAGTCCGTCGTTTAGCGCCACCATGAACGCCGAGCTCTCCTTCCAGAACAATAATTTCGGGATACATAAAGAAAGCGATGCGGATATATAAAGGGATACTCAAAGCACTAAACTCCGCCGCACCCACCAACGTCTCCATCAGAACTCCACGCGAGTCCGTCATTCAGCGCCACCATGAACGCCAAGCTCTCCGTCTGCAATAATAATTTTGGCTGGTACAAAATAATGGTAGAAATATGGAGGAAATAAATGGTTAGAGAGAGAAAATCTAAGATAAAATAAATAGAAACGGTAGGTTTGGTTTGTGTTTTGTGAAATAGGAATGTGGAGGAAGACGTGAGTATAATTAATGCATACTTTAAAAAGACTCTCATACCCTTACATGCTATAAATCGATAAGATCAGTAACAAATCTTAGCCGCCGATTGTTTTCATCTAATGGCCGTAAAAAGTCCCTAGGTTCACATATAATGACATGGTTCTCATTTGAACCTAATTATAATTATAATTATATATATATATATATATATATATATATATATATATATATACCGGCTATATTAAATAAGATGTGATGCTATTTATTAATCATGTACATGCTAATAAGATAATAGTAAAAATCAAGAGAACATAAAAAAAATGTGAAAATATAAATAGCATTTTGCATTATTTAAATTAGTATCACATATAATTTAATGTAGTTGCTCCTAAGTTCCCACATAGGAAATTGATTCTCACGTGATCTTAATCCTATATATATATATATATATATATATATATATATATATATATAAAACATATTTATAAATAATATATATTTATAATATCATTATTCATAAATATAATATACATTTATAAATATAATATAATTATTTATATTTATATATGTAATAAAAATATTAATATATTTATAATAATTATATATATATATATATATAACATATTTACAAATAATATATATTTATAATATCATTATTCATAAATATAATATACATTTATAAATATAATATAATTATTTATATTTATATATGTAATAAAAATATTATATATTTATAATAATTATATATCATTGTTTATATAATATATATATTTATATTTATTTATAAATAATATATATTTAAAATTATTTATAAAAAAATATATTTATAATATATATTTATATATATATATAATATATTTATAATATATATTTATATATATATATATAATATATTTATAATAATATTATTTATAAATATAATCTACATTTATAAATATAATATAATTAATTATAAATATAATTTACATATCTAATGTATATTAAAAATATATAAACTCTCACATGTAATTGACTTGCGAAACGGTAACACATCTCCTTTATTTACATCTCCTTTATTAACACGTAAACATCGTTTGCTTGACCAATTGCTTGACCAATCAATTCATAATTTAGGTATATAGAACTTGAATCCCTTTAAATGGAAATGAGAAATTTGAGTTGAACTTTATAGGAGTATCAAATAATAGTCATGATCTCGTTCCATTTCTTTTCTAAATATTATTATATCACTAGTTCAACAAAAATATGTACTTCAATTACATCGAATCTTGAACGATGTGGATAGTCTAACATGAGTATCTAAATTTGTTTTCAAGTCAATGAAAGGACTTGAACCTCTTACCTAGTCGTTGTCAAGTCCAAGCTAAATTATTACCCAATGACTTTCTACATCTTATATGGAAAAGGAAACGAGATTTCAATTAAAATGTAAGAGACCTTCTTAGAAGCCAAAATAATTGCCTACAATATTGACGAGTTCAAAAAGTTGGATTACCAAATAAATGGGATACTAAACTCAAAAGAGATCAGCGACCTGAAAATGCCTCCAAAAACGTCACAGCGACCTTCAAAGCTCTCTATGAATCTCCCAGCGACCTGGATGGTCCTGCAAAACAGCGTTCTGAACGGGTCGTAGTCCCCACCCCCCAACCCGTTAAGACTCTCCGATACTTAAGTCAATAAACGAAATCAACACGCAATACTTCTCTTCCAAGCACACAATAATGTGATGAATCAATATTAACTTGTTAAATAATGAGAGGTATGCACCTCCTTTTATAAATACAAGAGAAGTCCTCCCCAAGTAAGGGTTACCTTCTCCTACCACAATTTCATAAATACCACAACTAACTTAGAATTAGGATTCCTCCCACATGCTAAGTTCCCATAAATAATAAATCTCTCATTAAATTAATAAAATAGGCCTGGGCCCATTATTCTTTCCATACAGTTCACACTATGCCCGCAGGCTTGATATTCACAAAATTCATAACCAAGCTCAAGTACACAGCTCAAACCACAAGAGATCGCGACCCTATATGAGAACTCATCCTCATACTACAGGTCACTACTTTACAAAACCATCTCACCCACTTCTCAAAGAAACCAACCAACTCGCTCACCTCCAGAGGAACACCCTCTCCAGGAAAATGAGGTCGCTTAACACAAATAACCTAATATATCAAATAATATTATGTATGGACATTTTGGTCCGCATCAGCTAATCCCCCATGTTCTAGCTGATTGAGGCACGAAATCAGGTAGGACATGTAAAATAAAACGTTAAAAGAATGATCATTAACAAGCAAAGCGTAAACACAAATAAATCACCTCGCCATTAAACCTCAATTCTAGAATAACCTATCTCACATACCGAGCTATAACATCAATCATCCTATAAGTATTTACCACATAAAACCGCGACCTCCAAAAAATCAGCTCGCTGAGTTCGCTCATCGTCCAAGAAGACATACCTGCGAGTCTCCAAGTCGAGTCCCCAGACCCATACCTGACGACCTAAAACCATACAGCTTTCCCTTCGCAACCTGAAGTTATAACCGAGTACAATAATATAATACAATCATATACTTTTGAAAATTCAGAACACAATAAGTCATTTACTCGACCTAAAACAGGTCGATCAAAAATTCATTCCATCCCATAAACTATTACTTAAGCATCGCCTTATAATAATAATCATTTCATTAGCTCGCCAAGACCCCGCATCATAGTCCATAATAGCCCATCAAGGCCCAAGATTGCATTAACCATATAGACAAAAAAAACCATAAAACCATAAATCATAAAGACATCATAAACCTAAAATAGGTCGGCCAGTAAATCATTACACCCACAAAATCAAAGCGTCAGCCCCTTCCACAAAAACAATCGCCAAACTAATACAGATTGGTATATCAAATTAAACCACATATGACCAAGAAAACCACTCAGTCTCCTAAGTTAATGCAACCAAGTATTTCAAACATGTTAAAGTAAATGCCAAAAAAAAAAACCAAGCAAGTCCCCCATATGCTAACCAAATAATCAAACCAAATCAATCAAGTAATCTATATAAACTAAACCAAATAAATTCGAATCAACCAAATAAACTCGCTAAGCCATATTAGCCAAATAAACTTGACTCACACATAAGTCGCACGAATTCGTAATCAATCACACCCATACCTCATACCGTCATAAGTATAGTCAAATCATAAAAACACAACGTACCACAAATACAGCTTCTCACAAGCTCATCTGGATCGGGAGCAGTGCCATTAAGGCCCCAAAAATCTTGGCGTTACCCACTCCCGGACCACAACTACAACAAGCTTCCCACAAGCTCAGCTGGATCGGGAGCAGTGCCATTAAGGCCCCAAAAATCTTGGCGTTACCCACTCCCGAACCACAAAAACCACAACAAGCTTCCCACAAGCTCGCTCAACTGGATCGGGAGCAGTGCCATTAAGGCCCCAAAAATCTTGGCATTACCCACTCCCGGACCACAAAAACACAACAGCTTCCCACAAGCTCAGCTGGATTGGGAGCAGTGCCATTAAGGCCCCAAAAATCTTGGCGTTACCCACTCCCGGACCATAACAAACACAAACACCATCGCCGACCTAAAAGAAGCGTCAACCCATAACCATAAAAACCATCACCGACTTAATAAAAGCGTCGAGTTTTAACCATCATCGACCTAATGAGAGCGTCGACATTTAATCACCATCGACCTAATGAAAGCGTCATAATTTAATCATCATCGACCTAATAAGAGCGTCGGAATTTAATCACCATTGACTTCATGGAAGCGTCGGAATTCAACCATCATCGACCTAATGGAAGCGTCAGGATTTAATCATCATTGACCTAATGAGAGCGTCGGAATTAAACCATCATCGACCTAATGAAAGCGTCGGAATTAAATCATCGTCGACCTAATGAAAGCGTCGGAATTAAACCATCATCGACCTAATGAAAGCGTCGGAATTAAACCATAGAACCCGTAAAAACCTCCTGTCGTCGAGGCATAAACATTTTCATAACTATAAAGCCATACCTTGTTCTGCATAATGAGGTCGCACGGGCCCGTAAGGAGGTCGCGGAGACCGTAACAAGATCGCGGAGACCATAATATGTTAATTATACGTATTCTCCGTAACTCATATCATAAAATCATTTAGATTGAATCACACACCATAACCATTTAAATCGTCCCAAATCACTTTAAGTTAACCATATTAAATCACATAAATCTATTATTCCCCCCATGCTCAGCTACATAAAAATAAATAGGACAAAAAATTGGAAACCATCCCTTTCACGAGATTTTAAAAAGCGTACCCGATACGTATTCGTATTGATGCCGTAGAAAAATTCACCTCTCCCCGAATATTCAACTGCGCGACCTTTTTGTTTTTAGGTAGCATAACTCCCCGATCACTTTTTGTCAATGTTTAGACGCGCGACTTGGTACATGGCCTCAAACATTCGCGCCCTCTTCGCAATAGGTTACCCATCTCCGAGTTACATGTCGGGCAACCCACAAATTAACCCTATGTTAATGCGAATACGAGCTAAACAGGCCCTGCACCCAAAATAATCATAATTATCATTCGAATATCGTAACCTTACTCGCGCCAATAACATGTTAATCATACATTTTGCAAGTCAAATGTTTCTCTCTCCCACAACCACAAACACCATATCACCATCAAACAAAACTGACACAAGAATTTTCAGCACACATATACTAACTTTGAAGATTAAACTGCTTTAATCGGTAACGAATTAAAAATCAAACTACATATCACTGAAAAGCCCTACGAGTCTAGTTTTCAATACAAAAATCAGATCTTAAAACGGATAATCCAACAGTGAGTTATGACCAATTTACTGAAGTGTGGCAGTGCAGTATTTTCATACGAGAATATGTAAAAATGATCAATTCTTAGCATATTCATATATAACCATATAAAATCAAATAAATACTCCCTAACCAAGTGTTAAACCACATAAATATATCTTCCACTTTCAACAAGAACATTAGTAGCAAATTAACCCACATGCATATCCCCACAAAATAAAATCACATAAAACAAATCCAATTAGCCTTCTCCCACAGGATTAATATACCATCATTCATTCTATCAAAAGTATGAAATAATTTTAAAACCAAATTTATCCAACCCCATGGATAATTAATATTTTATATACTCACATAAACCATACGTTTATCTCTATTAAATCAAATAAAACATAAGTCTATCCCCATGTAAATCAAGTCAATAAGCAAGTATTCCATATGACAACCACATCAATCAACCAAACCATACCATCCTCATTTAAACACATCTAAAACAAAATAAATACTTATCTCAATTTTTGATGATTTTGTTGTGTTTTGTTGATACACGACCTCATCACCTTAGATTTCGAGCAACAAAATGGATCACCCTTGAATATCTGGACACGCGACCTCCTCGCGTTTGTTTGAATTGACCGATTCCGAGTTAAACTCAAGGCAACACATAGGAAAAGTGGTGGGTGCCCACTAACGGCCATTCKTGGCTCGGCTCCGATAACGCAATTCCGGGAGGAGTCGGTAGTTGGGCACTGGATCCCTTCGGACCTGGAGAACGTGTGACGCTGGGTCGGAGTTTGGTGAACCAACTGGTCGCTCCTCTAGTTGAAGTATCGGGCCCCTTTTTCATTGCCTAGGTTACACCTTCGGAATACCCCAGCCCTCGAAAACCAAAATTAACACAAACCATATATCATGACAATAATCTCCATACAAATCCATTAAACCGAACAAACAAAGTTAAATAAGCCATACGCATATCATATACCGAACAAAAAATAAGCCATACGCATATCATATACCGAACAAAAAATAAGCCATACGCATATCATATAAACATGATCCCTGATTTATGTTAATACATGCATCCTTTTCGGAATAAGACAAAGATGTTTCAAAATTATCTAATCATACGTCCTCCATATAATCCACTCGTCGATCGGCAATTATAAATACCACTAAGCACATATGTAGAATTAAACAAATAAGTAACACCCTCTTTATTTCATTTAACCAAATATATGATAACACATCCCAGAGGCAACTTCATCAAATTAGGTCGTCGTCTTGGTGTTGATCCCATC
>BMAC01000176.1:1316617-1327297 GCA_014905375.1 Phtheirospermum japonicum
AACACCCTCTTTATTTCATTTAACCAAATATATGATAACACATCCCAGAGGCAACTTCATCAAATTATAAATTAAAAATATAAGTAACAATTCTGAGCAACTCAAATCATTGTGAGACCTCTCTATAATTAACTGAAATCCATATGGTTTCACGCTTGGCAAATAATAAAGATTAACAAACTCATAGCAATTGATTTCATARGRCAGCCCAKACATTGGAAATAAATTCGCCATCATKKAACCACCTCAAATCTGACTTTGACAAAATTTAAAAGCTAACAAAGGACCCACTTTAAGATCATGCCACAAGGATGTAATTAGTGTAAAGAAAGTATATGTCATGTAATTCACCTAAACCTGTTGGGCTAGAAATCTGTAAGGTTTTATCAAATAATTACTATTATTAGGCCGATGTATGCCCCATGAAAATAACTAGAACAAATTCGCACTATTCACGCCAAATAAATTATTAGACCTGGTTTAATTCATCGTATTTAATCAAGAGCCATTACGTGTCCATTGATCAAAAAGCAATCGAATTAATAAGTAATCAATAAAGATCATCCACTGTACCAATTATGCCAGAAGTTTGCGTGCAATAACCAATTTTGTAAATATAAGAAAGAAAACTTATCATGACTTGTGAAGGGCGACCTCATCCTCTTAGACTCCGAGCACCAAAATAAATTGACCTTGAATATGAACATGCGACCTCATCGCGTTTGTTTGCGTTGACCATTCTCGGGTTAAGGTGCAAGAAACACATAAATTAATCCTCAAAAACCAACATTAATACAAATTCAACGAATAGACCTTACTCATTCCGTTAGTATATGATCAATAAATAAAACGCAAGTATCACAACCTTTATTCGTGTTCACAAATCTTCAAAATCTGATCTCCACCACTATTCATATTTAACCACTATATATCGTACATATTATATCCAAAATTCAACTCCATCCAACAATTAAATTGAGCATAACTTAATTTTCAATAGAAACTAGACAAACAGTTTTTGGAAACAGGATTAGCTTCGTTTAAAATTCATTATAAAAATTTTTCTGAACTCATATTCAAATCTCCACCGTTCAGATTGTAATTCAATATGTTATATTAACATATCCAGTTTTCGAGTTGATCTAACGGTTATATTATGCACAATCGTATTTTGAAAAACATTGCGCAGGATTTTCCGAAAATAAAAATTGCTTTGATCGAAAATTTGTACAAACTTCCTCGAACCTCAAAATCCGATCTCCACCGTTAAAAACGTAGTTCAAAAGGTTCTTTAAGTTTTGTAAGAATTTTAACACGATCCAACGGTTGAAACGATAGAAAATATTTTTTAAAGTTTATTGCGCAGTCAGATTTTAGACTCGATGTCTTTCGCATCTTTTAAATTTTAACACCTCACGTCTTTCGCTCAAAGGACTCGATGTCCCTCTTTCACACAGACGGCGCCAATTTCATGAGTCCAAAAAGTTGGATTACCAAATAAAAGGATACTAACCTCAATAGAATCAGCGACCTGAAAATGCCTCCAAAAACGTCACAGCGACCTTCCAAGCTCTCTGTGAATCTCCCAGCGACCTGGATGGTCCTGGAAAACAGCGTCTCGAACGGGTCGGAGTCCCCACCCCCCGACCCGTTAAGACCCTCCGATGCTTAAGTCAATAAACGAAATCATCACGCAATACTTCTCTTCCAAGCACACAATAATGTGATGAGGCAATATTAACTTGTTAAATAATGAGAGGTATGCAGATACAAGAGAAGTCCTCCCAAGCAAGGGTTACCTTCTCCTACCACAATTCCATAAATACCACAACTGACTTAGAATTAGGATTCCTCCCACATGCTAAGTTCCCATAAACAATAAACCTCTCATTAAATTAATAAAATAGGCCTGGGCCTATTATTCTTTCCATACCGTTCACACTAAGCCCGCATGCTTGATATTCACAAAGCCCATAAACGAGCTCAATTACACAACTCAAATCACAAGAGATCGCGGCTCTATATGAGAACTTATCCTCATACTACAGGTCGCTACTCTATAAAATCAGCTCGCCCACTTCTCAAAGAAACCAACCAACTCGCTCACCTCCCAGAGGAACACCCTCCCCAGGAAAATGAGGTCGCTTAACACAAATAACCTCATATATCAAATAATATTATGTATGGACATTTTGGTTCGCATCAAATACACATCTTCATTGCTCAGGCTTAACATAATTCAGTCACTTGTATGTTTAATTCCACCGTAATACAAACCAAAAACAAATAGGTAGGGAAAATGAAAAAGATGCCCTAATCTTTACTAGGCATGTGATGCAAATTATTTTAATGTTCGGATCAATTACACATTTGCAGGAACAAGCTTAAACCATTGTGCTTCTGGGTTATCATCACAAGTAGGAAAATCAGAAAGATCGTCTCCAACACAAAGACATTTGTTCGTCACGAGTGTGTTGTCCGAACTATTCTTTTCCAAGCACAAATAATTCCCTTGTCCATTTTGGGCAGCCAAATGAAGGCCGGAGCTCGACACAAATTTCCACTTGCTCGAACAATCATTCGAAACAGTGGCGGCCCCACCATCTCCCGCCACCTGGAGGCACCCTGGACTCCCCGCCAACTTGATTAGGTCGTCGTCTTGGTGTTGATCCCATCGCCTCGCATTTTTGCAGTTGGCTAGGAAAACATTGTTATTCCTGCCAATGTGCACACATTGCCCACTCTGAGGATGGAAAATTATGTAATAGGTCGGATGTTTCGGATTTGACTCTGAAATCGCATAGCAACAAAAATAAAATTAATTAAAAAAAATAGTAACTCCCAAATATTAAATAATCACTTAAGTGTAACAAAATACCGATTAATGAAATTTTATATAATATGATTACGTACCTTGATTTCTTTGTCTAATAAGTTGCAATTTGTCTAGATAACCTGGATTTCTCGGACGATCCCAGTTAATGTCCATAACTCCATAAACTTCTTCCAAATTAAGAGTACCCTCTCTAAGCATGTAGCTGCCTTGAAATGTCCATAATGCCCAATCGATATCCTTCTCCGCCACCTCTGCTAACAAACAATTGATGTACCTGTTTTGCCCCTCATCGCCGCCCCTTTGGTCCATACCAAATTCACTCAAAAATAGAGGGGAAGAGTTATTTCCAGTTGTCAAGAAAAGATAATTATCCCGGGCCATTTGGATCACGCTAGCGCAAAAATTGTTCGTTTGAGCCGTCCATTTATCGACAGGGACACCAAATGTGTACCAATGAGCTTCGTAGACTAATTTGTTGTTTAGATTTACTTCTAATGGCTTTGTCCTTAAAAAGCCAAGGTTAGTATCAAATGATAGCCCTGAGATTATGACAAGAAAATCAGGATTTTCATTGTGGACTGTGTTAGCACCTTGTTGCATGTATGTATACCAGTCGGCCTCGTTTTGCCGGTTACCTCGGAGCTCGTTTCTCAAGCTCATGCCCACAACCTACAAAATTAAATTGCCATGATTAAATCAAAATTTTAATTAGTGAAATTGTAATAAACAATTTCTTTTCTAATTTGACCAATTCATTGTGGAATATATCAAAGTTTCCTATACACTTGCTATTCAAAATCCAAAGACAATATGACAGCAACAAACTTTTGAGGCAAAATATAAGGAACAATTCTTCTATTCCTTTTGGGAAAATGGAAAATTGAAATTAAAAATGGCTAAATGCTAATAAAATATTAAAAAAATTTAAAAAAAAACACCAAAAATATAAATATTACATACTCACCGCAGAATTACCCTTATATGTTCTGGCCACCGCAACCAGGCCCTGCAACCATTCATTCGGGTCGAAATTCGGGTCTCCAAAAAACCCGTTTCCGTCATCCGAGCTGCAACACCAGCCCGGTTTGCCGACGTGGTTATCAAGCACCACCATGAGTTTTCTCTTGCCAAGCTCATTCACCACAGCCCTGTGAAGCTCTATTATTTTCATGTTCAAAATCTGAGGGTTATTTTTGGCAATGCCTGATTTTGCAGCTGTCAGGTTGTACTTATCGAGTGACTGTGACACCGTGAGGTTGTAATAATCGGGCCTGGTGAACATAAACGTGGCCCATGTGAATCTCACACAGTTAAACCCATTAGCAACTATTTGGCGTGATATATAGTTTATGGGCTTTTTCTCAAGCCCTTCGGCTATCATTGGCTGTAGATGCGAAACCCAATTTGCACAGGCGAGTTTTACTCGTTTTCCGGTGGACTGATTAATTATCCATCTGGAACTGGTCGAGAGAGGGACTGAATTGCAAAATCCAGAAATTTGGAGAAAAATGAACAGGAAAATGGCTTTGGTATTTTTGCCTCTCATTCTCTCTTTCTTATACAGTGATTATTATTATTATTATTATTGCCTTAGCCCTTAGTGTATATATAGGTAGATTGTGTGTGTTAAATGACAGCGGTGTTATATTATACAATCTAATGTAAAAATTGGACACTGGGACAAATTTAGACAGGTGTAATTAAAGTAGGGATTAAAAGAATTTGTCATTTGGAAAGTCTCATTATTAATACATATCTGTCATAAATTCTTGGTGTGAAATGGTAAAAAATCAGGTCTTAATTTTAAATGCCGATTTCCATTTAATTTGAGAAAGAAATAGAAGAATGTGAACCACAAAAAACACTGCACGTAGTTTTAGGTAGAGGATTTAGTTATATTGAAATGCAGATTTTGCAGGAATAAAATTTTAAGCAACATTAATTTTGTTCAAAATAATATCTTGAAATGAATTGTAGTAGTGTGTGGTAATTATAATTTTCCCTGTGGATTCGATATTAATTAGGCAATGTGAGACCAGTTTTGCAGTGAGATTTGACAAGCTTTTGTGATATTTTAAATTTAAAAAAAACTTTTATGATAGTCTAACTTTAATTATATTTTATAATATTCTAATCATAATCTATTACTAAATTACCCAATTAAATGAAAGTTAAAATAAACATAAGTAATATAACTAAATGTCCTCGTAAAATAAAAATATTACACCTCAATTATCATTGTTACACTTTATTCACATAAAAACAAAAATTATTTATTGCACTCAATCGATGAACAAAATCGGACTATTAATTACACAAACAAAAGCAACTGGGATTAATAAATGAGGTGAGTTTAGTAATAATTGGAGTGAGTTTCACCAGGCGTACTTTGAAACACGTAAAATCATTGAGTCTTTTCTTTAATTAATTTGATGTTATAAGTGGTGTTATAACATCACAGTTAGCGTCAATTACTGTTTTACAAATGAAATTTACCGGAAGCAAAATTTTACCATGTCAAAATAGAGATGCGTCCAAAAGTCCATCTAAAAACTTGGTATTGTTTTAAAGCTACCTACAAGGGATAAAAATGCAAGCTGTGAATATGCATAGTAGTACAAATTTAGTCCTTTTATGTATAGAGAGTAAAAGGTGATCAATTCAGAATATATTTACAGTATGACGGGTTTGAATGATTCCATTACAGTAAATGTCAACAGTTTATTTAGTAAATTTGTAAATTTGACAAGGATAGTAGGAGACAGCTTTCACACGACTGTAAAAATTTATGTTGGAAAATAATTAAATCAGTATATTGTACTCATTTTGACAAATGTTGGCAACAGTAAATGCACAATGTTTTGAATTTGAAGGGCTTTTTTAGTAGAGACACATTTTAGGAATCAAAACATGAGAAATACTGAAAAGTACTTTTTTCACTTATTTAGTATTGCTGCTAAATGAGAAAAAAATTTGTAGGTGATGTCACTTTCCAAATTTTGATTTACTATAATTTGATAATTTCCTCAACACTTTCGTTAACTAAATCTAAGTTCTGATATAATCAGTAATCGGAAGGGTTTTTTTATAACAATTCTTTATTTTTAAAAGAATAACTATAATTAGGCGACGTTATCGCAATTTTGTTTATGTAACTTGTATGTATGCACTTTTGTAGTCCTTTTAACTTCTCGATGTTTTTGTTTCATGACAATTATACCCTTACTACTTTTAGATCCATGTGTTGCGTAAATTGTGAGAAATAAATTACTAAGTTGATATATATTTATTAATTTATTGATATAGACGATATCTTTCTTGTTGCAGAAAATAATTATCAACCATTTCTGACTCTTTAAATTTCAATATTTGATATAAAATTGACTCGTAATTTACATAAGAATTATATATTAACATAATAGAATTAATATTCTATCAGTGTTTCATTATCATTTTAATATGTCACACCAATTGTATACTATTTTGAACATGATGTGTTGTATTATGCACAAATTAATTTATTTGCATGTTTAGATTATATTTGTTATTAATTCTTAAGTAAATATAAGATTGTTTTGTATAATTATAAATTTTCTGAACTTATTTATATTATTTAAAACTCTAAAAGTGGGTTTTATTGAACTTTTCACAAACAGTTTATCTATAAACATATAAAATAAATCTCAAAAGACTTAAATTAGTTAAAATAAATAAAGATATATATAAATAAGTTCGAAGTAACTATTTAAAAAACGATAATTTAAAAAAGCATTAAAGAAATGCTATAAAATACTATTGAAAATGTATAAATTCAAATAAATAGAAAAAATAATTTTTTAATTAAATTATACGTACTTATTCAATATATTTAAAGATTAGAAAATCAACAAATACAAAATATAAAATAAATGTGAAAATTTTATAAAATTAGTGGGAAAACATAAAAAACTTTTAAAGAATTATATAAAATATAAAACAAAAAATTACATAAGTAATTATAAAATCACATAAGTAAACTATAAAAAGTTATAGTTATTTTGAAATTAATCACACTTTATTATAATTTTTATCTAATTTAAAAGTACATTAATTTATTTTATAACATTTCTATCATACTTTTTATATTTAAATATATTAATTAATTATGCATGATTAAATATTTATTTTTATATTTATTTAACTTACTTTATAATAACTAAATGACTCATATTATTATTCTATATATCTTTAAGTTTTTTATTATTTGAATTTATTCGATAATTATATAAATTTAAACTATAGTTTATTATATAACTCTTCTGGTTTTAAGTTTTGAGATTTATTTAATATTATATGATAAGGTGTTATATATTGTCTACAAGATTTTTCAATTAGTTTCCCCCTAACACATCATTATTTGTAATTTTTCTTATATTGTTATTTCATTTTTTTATTCGTGAAATAATTATTTAGAAGTTACTCACTTTTATTATATATTTATAGAATAATAATATTATTGAATAATTATTTAATTATTTTTATATATTTATTTAACATACTCTATAATTTTTAACAACACATATTATTACCTTATAGTATTTTAATGTTTTTTCTAATTGATTAAATACTTATATAAATTTAAATAATAGTTTATTATGTAATTTTTTATATTTCAAGTTTTGAGATTTATATAGGATTATATTATAACATTTTATATTTTGTTTGCAAAAGTTCTCAATTAATTTCGTGGTAGTTATTTTATATTATTTTATAATATTTTATTTTTCCTTTTCCAGATTAATGAGATAATTATTTAGAAGTTAATCACATCTCATTATTTTTGGTACAGGTGTTACATACATACACACACATAACACACATAACACACACACACACACACACACACACACACACACACACACCACAACACACACACACACACACACACACATATATATATATATATATATATATATATATATATATATATATATATTCGGATTTATGAAATAATTATTTAAAAGTTAATCACACTTTATTATTTCCAACTCCAAGTTTAGGTCAGGAGTGACACGTGTCAGCGTTCCATTCGTCGCAACTACGAGAAATTGCAATGGTTACCTGACAAATAGGCTAGGGCTTAATACAAGTAGTATAATGGGGTTGATAAGTCTATCAGAACGAGAAGAGCGCGACATGTATCAACCGAAACAACTGTTGGCCGACAAATAAGCTAGGATTTAATACAATCAGTATCATTATACCCTGACACATCAATTGTCATGTCAACATCAATTCGTCGCAGACCACAAGATATTCTCCAGTTTCGAGATGCACTAGAAGTCGACATGTCAGAAATTTTCTAGTTTCGAAATGCACTGGAAGTCGACACGTCAGAATGAGAAGAGTGCGACCCACGAGAAACTTTCTAGTTCGAAATGCACTAGAAGTCGACACGTTAGAATGAGAAGAGAACGACACGTGTCAATTGAAGCAACTATTACTTGACAAATAGGATATGGACTAATACAAGTAGTATAATGGGGTTTATAAGTCGATCAGAGCGAGGAGAGCATGACAATAATAGAGTTGATAAGTCGATCAGAACGAAGAGAGCGCGACACGTATCAATCGAAACCACTATTAACCTATATATAAGCTCGAGTTTAATATAATTGAGTTGATAAGTCGACCAAATATTTGCAACCCTATAATTTGAAATAGTTGACAAACATTTGAAATAAAATTTTTATTTTTTATTTTTAAATTATGCAACCAAAATTGCATCAAATTGACTTTTAATCAAAGTGATGGAGACGAGATTACAATGGCATTTCTCGATATATGATCTTCCGCATAAATGTTAGGATTATAAATTAATATGATGAAAAAAAGAAGCAATAAAAATGACACGAGAAATTGTTTAGCCAATTCGTCAAAGAGAGATTCTGATTACGTCTCGGGGCGCTGGCAAATCAGGAGTTTGTACTATAATAAGTTTTGAGATAGGGTTACAATTACACAACCAAGCTATTTATAACAAAAAAAACCCTAATTGGATCGCCATGAACGAGGGTTTGGATGTACAGTATTCAATCTCCACAAACCAACAATAAATTAGTTTAATTATTTACTAGTTTCACACCCGCAAGTTATGTGGGATTTGAAAAAAAGCAACACTTATTAAAAATATTAAAATAATAATATTGAAAATGTTAAACACAAATCGTAACATTATTTTCCTATTTACACAAAGATTATTTTTCACAATAAATAATTTTTACACATAAATTAGAGCATTATTCGTTCTAATTACAGTAAGACTAATTTTCACGATAAATATTTTTAATTATTTTTTACCCGCGGGGTCACGAAATTAGTTGTAAGACATATCAAAATACCAAAAACCTGTAAAAAACTAAGTTTGTAAAAATGTAAAACATACAACACCTGCGTGTCGCATGTAAATATATGATAAAAAAAATTAAAATCTATAAGGCTCTGATAGTTCTATTAAATAAGGATATAATGTAAAATCTATAAGGCTCTGATATCTACCTGCGCTGTATATCTAACTTGTAGTATATGTAATATTATTATTTTTTTTTTCTCTTTTTTTTCTTCTGCGTAAAACATTAATTTGTTCATATAGAGATATAATGTGTTTATCAATGCATGTTATTGGAATTAGATAAGGAGATTTAGAATGTATTAATATTTATTTTCCTAGGTGTAATAATTTGTTATTATTAGTTTTTGTTGTTGTTGTTGTTTATCTGTCTCTCTTTTTTTTTTTTTTTTTTTTAGCGTAACAATAAATTTTTATATAAGTTTTTAATGTTATTCTCAATTCATTATATTAGGATTAGACATCCAAATTTAAGTTTATATATTTTATATTTATTTTTATTTTGTAATAATTTTATATAACTCGTATTTTTCTTAAATAGAATATTTAAAATTCTAAAAATAAATTTATTTCAACTTTTATTATAAATAAAAATTACTTCAACTTATATAGATTTTTTCTAATTAATTATATTAGTATAAAAAGAGTAAGATTTTGCATTAGACAAAATATGATAAAGAAAATACTCTCTCCGTCCCACAAGGATAGTCAAGTATTCCATTTTCGTTTGTCCCACAGAAATAGTCCAGTTACTATATTTAACATATCATTAAATTTTCATTTCCACACATATTCTAAATTAATATTTTTGAAATACTAATTTTTTACACGGTAAATTGAAAATTGATTATTAAAATATAAAATCTTACTATTTCAATAACAAATATACTAATTCCAACACTGATTAACATTATTAAATTCAAAAAGTGTATAATTGAAAAATACTAACTAAATTAATGAATTAGGCATCTCCAGCACTGCTGTATAATAACGTGGCCGCTATTTTAAAGACTGAAAAACTCTCCGGCAGTGGTGTTATACAATGCAGCGCCAATTGTAGCGTTGCACTGTGCGCTACTTTCTATTTTTTAATGTATATTTATATTTATATTTTTTTTTATATATATTATTTTTAATTTAATGTAATATATATTTAATGTAATATCTTTTTTTATGTTATTTCTTTATGTAATATGTATTGTTTTTAATTTAATGTAATATATATTTAATGTAATATATATATATATATATATATATTGTTTTTTAATTTAATGTAATATAATAATAATAATAAAAGTAAAATATTAAAAATACTACACATAAAATTACAATATAAAATGTAGAAACATAGAATTACCAATACAGATAAAATTACATAAGACAACCAAACACAAAATTATTAAAAATACAAATAAAACACACATTTATAACATAAAAGTACCAAATTTAAATTACA
>BMAC01000176.1:1333111-1346466 GCA_014905375.1 Phtheirospermum japonicum
CGGAGTTCTTATTATACAAGTTCAAAACCAGTTAGTACACGGGTATGGTGGGGAGTACACGAGTTCCGAAATAGTTAATTTACGATATGGTGGGGGAGTACATGAGTTCGAAACCAGTTAGTGCACGAGTTCTTAATACACGATATGGTGGGGAATACACGAGTTTCAAACCAATTTGTACACACTATCATTGGGAGCACATGATTGTCCAGGCCAATGAATATACGATATGACGACGAGTACACGAGTTTTTTACAGATGGGGTGGTGGGTTGGGGGTAGTGGGTAGAAAAATAATAAGGGTAAATAGGTCTTTCAAGAGGTAAAATGGTTTTTGTGAGTGGAGTAGAGAAAAATAGTGTTTTCTTATGATATTTATGTATTTTAACGTTTTCCCTTTAAAAGTAAACTATCATTGATTTGTTACAAATCTAAGTTATAATATTTTAAAGGTTAATATTGTACAAAGGGAAAACAATGCAGGGGAATTGGTACTAATACATTGAATTGTTTGTCACAACCACTCTATACGAGATTACCTTTTTAAGTTCCAACGATAATAATATCTAACAACCCCTCTCATATGCAATAACAAATCAACAAAGCCAAGAATAATCTCTATATATTAATTAAAATCATCAACAAAGGATCAACAACATGCATAACGAATAAAATGACAAAATTAAGACTCATAAAGATGCCCAAAATACCAAAAAAAAAAATAATAATAATAAAAGAAGGAATATTGAAACATAATTAATAAAAAAAATTATCATTTAATGATTCCTTTATATTCGATTAGGGCTTAATCCCATATATTCAAATAGATTTGTACAATGTATTGCATACAATTAAAAAAAATGTTGGGATGGGTAGGGGTGGGGGGTGGGGGTGGGGGGAGCTAATCCCAAGAATCGGCTATTTGAATCGCAACAAATTACTAAACATACATAAAATAGTTAAGAAAATTCATGATTATGGAGAAAATAAAAATAAAAAAAATAATAATAATTTATTTTTATTATTGTTGTTGTTGTTATTCATTAGGTCCTATTTATTATACGTACCGTACACCTGGGTGAAGCTGGCAGAGTGCACTTAGTAATTTAATTTATTATAACATATAACTGACACATATTATTATATATAATTGGTACATATGATCACATATAACTGATATATACCATCACTAATAATTGAAGTCCTAAATCAAAAATCTAAAACCCTAAAATGAAAAAATAAATCTAAAAAATAAAAATTAAACCCTAAAAATGGAAAACTAAACCCTAAAATGGAATATTAAACCCTAAATTCTAAATTTCTATCATATACCATCACATATAACTTACACATAACATCATATGTAATTGACACATATCATCACATATAACTGGTAGGACAATAAATTTCTGTCAGAACCCTAAAATGAAAAATTAAATAAAAAAATAGAAAAATATACCCTAAAATAAAAAATTAAACCCTAAAATGAAAAAATAAACCCTAAACTTTTAATTTTGTTACATATCATCATATATAACTGACATATATCATCATGTATAATTGAATGTTAATAAATTTTTGCAGGATGAGGTGCACCCACGTATATGTAATAAAATCAAATTCTAAAATTTAGAATTACTTTATGCCAAAAAAAGTTTGTCCAGAACTAAGTAAAATCCCAAAAATTCTGAACTTCATACTCAATTCTTCCGAGTCAAGTCGAGTCACCATCGAGTAAATCACAACCAACATCGAGTCAATCTGACTCAAGCAATCTCTGTCGATACTGAGTTCCACGAAACACAAGCGCCATTGTAACCCAAAGTCAAAGACCCCAAGCTCGAATCACGCCAAATCAAAGCCTTCACCGCCGTCGACCTACCCTCACCTCCGTGGACGGCAGTTGAGTGCGCGTGTGAGCTATATGAGAGGGCTAAAATATAGAGTTTAATCATTTGTTTTTTCGACTTGGAAAAAATGGTCCACTAAATACAATGGTGGCAAGTTTAGTCAACCAATTAAATTTGTGTCGCACAATTGGTCCAGTTTTGGGGGTTTTGACAAAAACACCGACGGTCGAAATTCAGATGGTGTCAAGTTTAATCAACCAATTAAATTTTTGTTGCATATTTAGTCCAAATTCTGAGGTCAGATGTGTGTCACGTGTAATTTTCTGGCAATAATTTCAATTTCAGTTGAAAATTGAACTAAATTTGTGATAAGAATTTAGTTGATGGACTAAACTTGTCACTCTTTCATTTAGTGAACCATTTTTGTCAAATCCAAAAACTTAATTGACGAAATTCTACATTTTAGCCTTATGAGAGCGGAACATAAAGATAGAGGATTGAAGTGCCGATGTGTGAGTTAGAATTGAGATTTTTCTTTTCGATTTCCGATGTTGAGGTTTTTGTGGATAAAATGTTGTTTCAAAACTTGGGGAATTTTGTTTTGGGATTTTGTTTTGAGAAGATGTGATTTTGTTATTGATTTGTTTCTTGTGGTTTGAATCAGGTTTGTGAGAAGAAAAAAGTGTGGGAGTATTTGCAAAAGAATAAGAATCCAATAAAAGGTATGAATAGAAAATGGAGAATGCAGAAAAGGAGGAGAAAAGAGAGAGAGAGAGAGAGAAAAGGCAAAATAGACAAATTAATTGTTTTCATCCTTTTAATATTTTAAATTTAAAAAAATAATATGAAGAAAAATAATTACGCCATATCAGCAATTGAGCCGAATATAATTAAAATAGATTATTTTAGATAAATTTATTAAATTAATGAAGTGTTTTGATGATTACCACAATTTCTTTTTTGTAAATGCCAAGACACCCACATGGTCAAATCTTCTATCCATTTCCCAATATAAATAGTGTTCCCTTATGTAGTGTATGTTTATTCTACTACTATATATTAGTTCATTATATATAGCGCTACACATTTGTGGGAACAAGCTTAAACCATTGCACTTGTGGATTATCCGCACAAGTAGGAAGATCAACAAGATCGTCTCCAACGCAAAGACATTTCCTCGTCACGATTGTAGAGTTTGAAGCATTCTTTTCCAAGCACGAATACTTGCCCTCTCCACTTTGGGTAGCTAAATGAAGTCCAGAGCTCGACACAAACTTCCACTTGCTTGAACAGTCATTCGAAATATTGAAGGCTCCACCATCTCCCGCCACCGTGAGGCACTGCGGGCTTCCCGCCAACTTGATTGGGCCGCCATCGTTGTGTTGATCCCATCGGCTCGCATTTTTGCAATTGGCAAGAATAACATTATTATTTTTATCGTCAATTTGCACACATTGGCCACTTTGAGGATGGAAGATTATGTTTAATGTCGGATTATTCGACTTCGGCTCTAAATGACAAAGAAAACACAAATGAGGTTCACAAATTGAAAAAAAAAAAAAAAAAAAAAAAAAAAAAAAAAAGCTCAATTACTTCAAAATTTTCGATGTAATTAAGTTTCTCATCTAACTCGCTAATATGTTGAAACTTGAGACCTATTTAGCTTATATAGAAACAAGAAGAGAAAAAAAAAATGAGTTCAAATTATAATAGAAATTGCCTTCCACGTCAATGAAGTTTGACCGAGAATTTTAACTCTTTATTTTTATTTTATTTTTTTGTTTATTTTTGGTAAATACAAATGGGATGATTACAAAACTCCCCCTAATGTTTGGGATATTTTAAAAAAAAAAAACTTTAGATAAGTTTTGAAATTAAAAAAAAAAAAATAGTTTCATTTTCTTTATATATTTTCCTCCTTTATAATCAATTTGAACCCTCATTACATCATGGGTAGTAAGAGATGACGTACCTTGATTCAACTGTCTTATAACTTGCAATCTCTCTAGAAAACTAGAATTTCTTGGATGATCCCAGTTAAGGTCCATAACTCCATAAGTCTCTTCAAAATTAAGTTTTCCTCGTCTAATCATGGAGCTGCCTTGAAATGTCCATAATGCCCAATCGATATCTTTCTCCGCCACCTCCGCTAACAAACAAGTGATGTACCTATTTTGCCCCTCATCTGTACCACCTTGATTTATACCAAACTCGCTCAAAAATAGAGGAAAAGAGTTATTTCCAGTTGTCAAGAAAAGATAATTATTCCGAGCTGCATTGGTCACGGCAGCGCATAATTTGTTCGTTTGAGCCGTCCATTTACCGGCTGGGACGCCGAATGTGTACCAATGCGCTTCGTAGACTAATTTGTTGTTTAGATTTACTTCTAATGGCTTTCTACTTAGAAAACTAAGGTTGATGTCAAATGATAGCCCTGAGACTATGACAAGAAAATCAGGATTTTCTTGGTGGATTGTGTTAGCACCTTGTTGCATATATTTATACCAGTCGGGCTCGTTTTGTCGTTTGCCTCGGAGCTCGTTTCTCAAGCTCATGCCCACAACCTACAAAATTAAATCATCATCTTGATTAAATAAAATTAACGTGGTGTGATTTGTTTGTAATATGTCTAAAGTTATGGCATTTTCGGTCAAATTTGACTTGTCGTTCTTCCTTATGTCACTACGTAAACAGATTAATAAAATATTTATAAATTGATATAAAAATCGTACAACGACGTAGAGTTGCATTGGAAAAAAAATTTGGACCCTAGTTTGAAAAAAAATATATAAAATTTTAATCCGCGTTTTGTATTTACTTTTTAATTATAAATATATAATAGATTTACTATGAAACCGTCTTATGTAAGACAGTCACACTGTAAGCAAAAACTTTTATTGAGACGTAGAATTTGATAGAAATATTTATATGATGTTAATTTCTATTTTATAGAAATTATTTAATTAAATTAAATTGAATTTGTATTTAATTATTTATGTTATATTAATAAAGGTATTTGAGCCAAAACTGTTTTGGATATAGATACGAGTATGAAAGGAGATTTAGGGCGGTGTATTCATTTAAAACTTTAAAATTCTGATGTATTTAATTAAGGCATTTGAAAACTTATAACAGTCTTGAGGTATTTAATTGAGATTTCTAAAAAATTAGGTATTCATTTGAAATATTTTGAATTCTTAAATTGTCATGAGGTATTTAATAAGTCAAATACTTTTTAAATTTGTAATTTGACTTGATTTTCCTAAACTTCTAACTTAAATTATATATATCAAATCCCACCACCAAATCCCATCTTTAAACATGGAATTTCGCAAAGTTTTTATAACCTCCCAACAAATATGTAAAATTAATAAAAAAAAAAAAAATCCAAACAAATCTTATAGTCAAACAAATCTTAAAATGTCTTTATAAGTTTCAAATGAATACACCCCCTTAATTTACAAAAATAATTGATTTTTTTTTAAATTATTTGATTTAATATCCTTTTTATATTATCAACTAAAAATAAATTGAGAAATGCATAAAAACACCAAAATATATAAATATTACACACTCACCGCAGAATTACCCTTATATATTCTCGCCACCGCAACCAAGCCTTGCAACCACTCGTTCGGGTCGAAATCCAAGTCTCCGAAAAATCCGTTACCGTCATCGCCACCGCAACACCACTTTGGATTGCTGACGTGGTTATCAAGCACCACCATGAGATTATTCTTACCAAGCTCATTAACCACGGCCTTGTGAACCTCTATTATTTTCATGTCCAATATCTGAGGGTTATTATTGGCAATGCCTGATTTTGCAGCTGTCAGGTTGTACTTATCGAGCGATTGTGAAACCGTGAGGTTGTGATAATCGGGCCTGGTGAACATAAAAGTGGCCCATGTGAATCTTACACAGTTAAACCCATTTGCAGCAATTTGGCTAGCTATATAGCTTAAGGGCTTTTTTTCAAGCCCTTCTGCAATCATGGGCTCCGAATGTGAAACCCAATTCACACAGGCGAGTTTTACTCTCTTTCCGGTGCCCTGATTAACTATCCATCTCGAACTAGTTGAAAGAGGGGCTGAATTGCAAATTAATGAAATTTGCAGAAAAAATAGGAACATAAAAATGGCTTCAGCTTTTTTGCCTCCCATTTTTCTTTTCTTTTTGGGAGTGAAGAAATATATTTTAGTTTTGGTTTAGAAGTAGTTGTTACGGGTCTCTTTTATATACAAACTTTGGACACTGAATGTGGCAATGAAGAGTTTGACATTGCATTTGGCGCAATACAATTCACCTGCACCAAATTTGGTGTAATACGAACGTACCCATTTGTAATATGTATGCATTAAATATAGAGAAAATTCTCAATTTTATTATACTCTTATTATCACTAATTATCAAATGTTATAATAAAAAATAATTTATTCCATTTATTCAAACATATCTTATTTAATCAAAATTACAATTTAAATGATCAAACTACACCAACACCTAAAAAAACTAATAATAATAATAATGTATGGAATTTCGCTTCACGTGTAATGAGTAGTATGAAATTATACTCGGTACAAAATGTATTTTTGTTTTGAAAATATTGTGTAATATGAAATTATCTTGAAAGTTGACAGTCCAATCTAAAATTTTGAAAAAAAAACCATATAATTTAGTTGGCAATCTGGTAGGGTTAGTATGTAATTTGATAATAGTAGTATAATTTTTAAAATGTAATATTATTTTTATTGATTTTTTGAATTCTAGTAGAGTTAGGAATTTGATAATGGTAGTATGAATTTTAAAATATAATAGTATGTAATTTTATAATAGTAGTATAAAATTTAAAACATAATAGTATGAGATTTTATTGATTTTGTCAAATTTTACTATGAAATCCACAATATCAGTTTGAATTTCATATATAGTATGAAATTTGAAATTGAAAAACATAAGATTGTGGAAAAAGAAAAAGGTTGTATTTTAGTGTAACATATTGCATAAAATAATCACATGATATAGTATGAAATCTCACGGTGTAGTTTGAAATTTTTCCTATAATGATTAGGGGCAATTCTCATATGATACATAAGCTAAATGTTTTATCCCAAATACTCTAGTGAAAATATTAACTTCCTATATAATCAATTATCTTCTCATTTAATCTAAACTATTACATAAGAATACTACTATACCCTTATTAATAATTTAATTTCTTTTTTTCCCTTTTAATTTTCTTTTTCTTTATTCAATATTTAATACAATCAAAATTCATACTATTACATATGACATTTGCATATCATTGTCATCAACCGTTAATGACGAATTCATATTACACTGTGCATTTTCATACTAAATAGTGCAATTTCATACTTATACTGTACAGTCGGATTTCCATATAATTTTTATACGTTTAATCATTATTAGGCAAAATTTCGCACTGCACTGTTAGATTTCATACTATATCATGTAATTATTTTATGCAATATGTCACACTAAAATACAACTTTTTTTTCACAATATTATATTTTTAAAATTCAATTTCATACTATATATGAGATTCAAACTGATATTGAGGATTTCAAACTAAAATTTCACAAAATCAATACAATTGCATACTATTATATGTTAAAATTCATACTACTATTATCAAATTACATACTATTATATTTTAAAATTCATATTACCATTATCAAATTCATAACTCTACTAAAATTTAAAAAAGAATCAATAAAAATAATATTACATTTTAAATTTCATACTACTATTATCAAATTACATACTAACCCTACCAGGTTGCAAACTATATTATGCAGTTTTTTTTTTTTGTTGTTGTTTTTTCAAAACTTTAGACTTTATATTAAATTGCACAAGATAATTACATACTACACAATATTTTTAAAACAAAAATACATACTGCACCAAGAATAATCTCATACTACTCATTAAATGTGGAGCAAAATTTCATACGTTATTATTATTATTATTATTATTATTATTATTATTATTATTATTATTATTATTATTATTAGTTTTTAAGGTGTAGTGGTAGTTTTAATCATTTAAGTTGTAATTTTGATTAAATATGATATGTTTGACTAAGTGGGATACAACATTTTTCATTAGAGTATTTAATGGTAATGGAATGTAGTAAATGAGAATTTCCCCTAATGATTAAAAGTATAAAATTTAGTAGTATGGAATTTTGACTGTATACAATATAAATAAGAGTGAAATTCACCGTTAACAGTTGGTATCAATGATATGGAAATGTCATATAAATGTATGAATTTTAGTTGTATTAAATGTTGAATAAAAAAAATTGAAAGGAAAGAAAAAAAGAAGAAGAAATCATTAATAAGGGTAAAATAGTATTTTTATGTAATAGTTTAGGTTAAATGAAAAGATAATTGATTATATGGAAGTTAATATTTATAGAGTATTTGGGATAAAATATTTAACTAAATTAACTTTTAATCTAATTTTGTTATTTAAGTTTTAAATGCAGTTATCTTATTCAATAATATTTGCAATCATCAGTTATTATAATTAACAATTAATCAGCATTAGCAATAAACCATAATAAGTACAAATAAAATACTGATAATAAGTTTGTTAAACAATAATATTAATTGAAACAAAATATTCATTTGATGTAGTTGATTGGAAATGAAATTGACCACTTTAAAAAAAAAATTAATTAGCGCTACAACACATGGCCAAATTTACAAACAAATAGTAAGACGTGTAATCAACAATAACGGGTCTTTAACAAATTTGAGACGAGGAATGTCACATTAGTATTTTGATTGTAGCAAATCTAATTTCAGGAGAATAACCACTTGAAAAAAATTGGTGCAACTGTTATCAATTACTATCATCTAATTAGAATTGAGCTAGATTCATCAAAATGTCCAACTCAAAAGTTTTTAATATTTTAGGCTAAAAGGGGGAAAAATCAACATGTGAATGCATAGCACAAATTTCAAATCTTTAAATTGGTTTTGCCAATACATACATACTTTACAACTTTAACTGTGTTGACGGCAATAAATTAAATGCGCGCATTAAAATTGGCATTTTTTTTATACTAAAGAATTATTTTGAGAGAAAAAAATAGTTGCTAATTTATTTTCATTTTTTTTATATATTATTGGGTATTAGCTGAAATAAGCTTAAACCACTGGCTTTCATGTGGACTTTCTTGGCAATTTTTGGTAAAAACCTTTGAAGAGTAATTAGGATCCCAATCCAGGCACAAATACTTGCCATTCTCATCTTTGTTAGCCACCTGGAAATTGGAACTGGAAATCAATTCCCATTGGCTCCGCCTGTTTCCGCAATCCAGGGAAAGTGTCACCGGAATCCCATCCCCTACAGCTGTCAGGCATAATCCCGTTCCGTCCAACCAGATCGGATTTCCTTTCCCGTTGTAATTCCATTTGCTAAAACCCCAGCAATCACTCGCGTGGATTTCGGATTTGCTGTCCACGCGAATGCATCGCCCACTGGATGGATGATGCAATATTTGGTACGTTGGACCAATTGAGTTAGGACCTATAACAAAAATTAAGCATTGCGTTTTATCTCGTGATGTGTCTAATCGAGATGTATATTACTAGTGACGTGTCTAATCGAGATGTATATTAATCAATACGAGCTATATTAGTAGTTGAGAATCAGAACAGCAAAAAAAACCCTATAAATAAAAAATTAGGAAAACTCAAATCGAAATTAAGATATGTAATAACCATAAAAACTACCCCTAAAGTCTGACAATTTATTAGTAGCATCAGGTCGCACCCTATAAGGTGCACTCGGTACCTTATGTTTGATAATATATGTATGTTATATGTGATAATATATGTGTTGCGCGATGGTATATAAATATTATGTGCGATGATATATAGATGTTTTTGCCTCAAAGTTGAGTGATTGTATATGAATGTTTTGTGCGATGGTATACGAAATATGTATGATGCACCCGGTCCTTTCTATGTGATTATATATATATATATATATATTTTTTTTTCATTCCATTTGTAAACGTGTTGTTTGTTACCTTGGGTTTGTTGTTGAATAAGCTGAAGTTTTTGCTGGAAATCTGGGCTTCTAATGGAGCTCCAATTGGAACTTAGCATCCCATAGGTTTCGTCAAGCCCATGAAGCCCATGCCTAATATAATAGCTCCCTTGTAAAGCCCACACACCCCAATCAAGGTCCATCTCTGCCAAATAGCCCAGAAAGCAGCCCAAGAACAAACTATCGGCCCGGTCCACATCCACCTGTTTAATTCCGAATTCACTTGCAATTAAAGGAGCCACATTTTCACCCTCAACCAAAAAACCTGCCTGCCTATGAATTTCTTGGGTTATATTTTCACAGGCTTTGGTAAATGGTTGGTTCAACCATAATTCCCTCTGGCCAGCAGTAAATGCATACCGATGAATCTCATAAACTAACTTATTTTTAAAATTTAGTTTTAATGGATTTTTCTTTAGGAAGGCAAAACTAAGATCATAATGCAGCCCTGATACAATCACTAGAAGACTTGGATTGGCTTCGTTAATTGTTCTTGCTCCTCTCTCGATGTTTCGGTACCATTCGCTCGTATTTTGGAGCGGACCGCGAAGCTCGTTTCTTAGGCTCATGCCTACAACCTACAACATTAATATCAGAGCCATAAATTCAATCTCTGGGGTATGTATCAATTTCACGTACATATGGTGTACAATTTTATTTTATTTTTTGATATGGTCCACAGCCACAATTTAGGGGGTAAAATGCAAATAGTGCATAGTTCGTTGTCAAAGATAAAAGTTTGTATGGTAAATTGTGAAAATGAAATAATATGGGGGGCAGAAAATAATTATATCTTTTTTTAATATACGATTAAAAAGAGTAGAGAATTAAAAAAAAAAAAAATTGAACATACCATCGATGTATTTTTGTGAAGTTTGGCAACAATAGCCAAACCTTGTAGCCACTCTATGGGATCAAAATATTTGTCCCCAAAAAATCCATTTCCATCATTATCACCACAACACCATGAAGGGTGGCTAACATGGTTATCAAGTACAACCATCACTCCCTGGTGTACAAGCTCATCAATCACAGCCCTTTGGGCATTAACAAGAGAAAGGTTCAAAAATTCAGGGTTATTTTGGGCTATCCCTTTTATGGAGTCTTGAAGCCCAAGGTTCCGAAAAGATTGGGCCACCGTGAGGTTGGCGTATCGGGTGAACATGTGGGTGGCCCAAGTGAGCCGCACGCAGTTGAATCCCATTTGGGCTACGTGCCTTGCAATGTCGGCCAAGGACTTCTTGTCGAGCCCTTCGGCTAACATGGGCTCGAGGTGGGCCGCCCAGTTGACACAGGCGAACTTCACTCGGGCTCCGGTGGGCTCGTCTACGATCCATCTCGACCTTGTTGACAGAGGAAGTGAGTAGCTTAGAGTTGCAAAGGAAAGAAGAAGGCATTGTAAGAGGGTCTTATTCATAGCTTTTTTTAGTTTTAGATTTAGATGATATGAAGCTTCAATGGTTAGTGCAAGATATAAATGCAGAGGCTTTAATGAAGTTTGTTGCATCCAACAACATTTGATCAGAAATTTATCGACATCCCACCAAAATTAGTACTTGTCTGGAAATGAGATTGAAATTAGGTGGATTAAGGGATAATGTGGTAATATTTAAGCTGTAATTATGTTTCTAAGTGATCCAAATTTGAATTATATATAAGGGATCGGTGTTTTAACCTACAGTCACCAGGGCTGATAGAAATATTGTGCACGTGACATTTACACAGTGTATTGAAATATCGAAAACAACAACTCTGATAGTTGAGTGTGATTATTGTCATAATGAGGGGGGTTAAATTTAATGCACCACTTGTAGATATAATTTGGGCAGGTCAAGATTCATGAATGAACCATGACTAGCTCTTTGTTGCTGGTACAGAGGTACAGTTGTTAGTAGCCAAAATTGTCTAATGGTGGAATGAAGCTAACAAAATAACTGCATGTGGACTGGCTGATCCCATCTACTAGTAAAAAGTCTTATCTACCCTCTATGCTAGACTGCTAGCTAGTATGTGAATTTCAATGTCTTATTAACAAATTTTATTATGATTAATGGCAAACACAGCAATAAGGAGGTGTTTTGGCTGAATTTGTAAAACTAACAAATTAGGAGGGGACATTGTGAAACCCAAGTTTGTAAAGTTTTGGGACTGGATTTGATTACTTCAAAAGGAGAGTATTATACTTTAGCAGTTTAAATTTAAAAGATGAATAAATTAATGTTTGTGTTATAAAGTATATATATATATATATATATATATATATATATATATTTACCAGTATTGTCATTCTCAACATTTCATACATTTTAATTTTATGATCTAATTTAGCCAAATACTTCAAAATTTTATTTTCAATTCGCACAAGGAAATAAAAAACAAATTACCTACATGCAAACTGTAAGTAATTGTGACGAAAACTATAAATTGTAGGTAAATTGCTGTCAGATAAAAATTAAAATGATTGTCAAAATTTACAAAATGTAATAATAACTTGGACAAAGTGCAGGATACCTGAAAAATTGCAGCATGCATCAAACAAATTTCTATGCATCAAAACAATAGATTGGATCCATCAAAAGAGTAGGTGTCAAACTATCATACATCAAAAAAAAAATCTTATTTCGACATAGCCACTTCGAGTCGTACACTATCATAGAAGCTTACAATCTACTCGAAATATGACTTCGTTTCAAAATAGGTTTGTTACAACTTCTTTCCATAACCTGGCTAAACTAAAAGCAACCCTTCTATCGACGAGATTGTGAAATGGAAAGATTTTGTGAGCCACTGGGCCTTACACCAGGTAATCGGGTTTTGTTAAGATTGCAAAAATAATATGAAAAGGCAAAACCACTCATTTGGATTTCTTCTGATCGGAAACCCTAGCGCCCATAATCTTGACCACAGCTTCGTCCTTTGATCTCAGCAGCTTCAGAGCTGGATGAACATTCAGATTTCCAGCAACTATCTTCTGGCCCACGTCCAGCTCACTTAAATCCACATCGATGAAGGGTGGGATGATATCCGCAGGGCATAGATACTTAACAGTTCTCTTAATGATATTCAAAGCCGACCCTGCAGAAGCAACACAATCATTTGACAGCTACATCTTTTATTTTTCTTTTTTTTTATTAAGGGGAAAGAAAAAACAAGAATTGATTCATTAACATATCGTAAAACATTATGATCTCACAAAAGTAGACAACCTGGAATTTCTGATACATGCTTTCTCATTTTCTCCAAACTAATGACCTATTCGATTTTAAGTCACCCTCTTGTCAAATAGCTCAACCCTTAGGCGGGTCCCCTAAAACTAAATCTATAAGTGAATAAATAAATAACAAAAACAAAAATGAAAAATAGAAAACACTTAAAAATAAAACTAACTAAGCAAGTAGAGGGTATTTCGGTCCTTTCCAAC
>BMAC01000176.1:1346482-1363982 GCA_014905375.1 Phtheirospermum japonicum
ATGACCTAAAGTATTTTTGGAGGCAAATAAACAAAAGATATATATTTTATTAAGATTTAGGACCCTCTAACTAAAGAATAAAAAAAGAACTCTAAAAATGGAAGGGGGGGAAACTGAAAACCTACAAAAATCTAAAAACCCGTAAAACCCTGAAAAAAACTAAAAACTCTAAAAAAACTGGAAAGCCCCAAGAAAAAGTAAAATTTGGGTCCTGCCTAACGGAATGTACTCTGAAAGGCGGTTTGACACAAGTTTTTCTCTTCGAATTTTACCTTCATGTATATCGTTATTTGCTAATTCAATTTGTGGTTCGAAATTACCAATTGAAATTTCCTAAAATCTTCAACTTCTTCTATCAGCATTTCTCTATACGTTGAAAGAATTATTAATCCAAAATCTTCATTCTTCTAAGCTATATTTTCGCCAAATTTCTTAAACAGATCAAAAAGTTCATACAGGTGCTAGCTTACGCTCTTATTTAGACAGTCGTGAAACTACGCTTGATTCTTAGTAGTGGACATAATGTATCATATAAGATGATATAAATCCTATATCAACATTATACATGATGACTAAATTTTTGTGAATACCTTTTTTCAGTCCTGGGGAAACATCATCTCCTCTGAAGACAAGAGGGACATCAACTTTTAACCAAGCAGTAGATGGAGCTCTTAAGAACGTAACATTAAGCACTGCATCGGTGCCTGCATGAAGATGAAGCTGACACGTATCAAGAAAGATTAGATCAGCGCATAATAAATTCATATATTGCATGTGTACAAATAAATAACAGACTCCTTTTGCAAAATTCAAGAAGCGGTGTTAGATATTAACGTTATATCATGGTGTGTTCAATCTTTGACCACTATATGCTCCTTATAAATTCATCTACTAAAGCGGATTCTCGATTCTTCGTTTACACATTTTAAAGTGTGAAGTGAGATATACATTCTAAACAAATGTTCACCAGATGAAAAACTCAGAGTAACCCTTTTGAGCATTTTGTCCCAATCCTATAACCATTTCAAGGCAACATTGCCATAACTCACCACATAAAGCTCAAACTATTCACAATATTTACACCAAATCAAAAACACACACAAAAAAGAGAGAGAGAGAGACGGCAAATCCATACCTTCCGGGGCAGGACCCGAACTTTCTCGACAATATCATCGGACCCGGACTCCGACCGGACCTCCAGATCAAAAAGCCTGGAGAGAAAGAAAGACTGGCCCAAATGATTCACGAGCTTCTTTATCTGGTTACCCTGTACGGAAATGAGGCGCTTGTTGCCGCCGTGCTGGCCGTCTTCTGCATCGAAGACGATGCTTGGCACACGGCCGGCTCTCCTCTCCTTGATGGATATGTTCGTGCCGGAGGCGTCGCGTGGGATCGCGTGGATAATTTCGTCATATTTAGGGTCTGGTCTGGGGGATCCGTCTAGGTAGGTGAATTGCAGAGGGGTTTCGTGTTCTTGGAGGAGTGCGGCGGTGGAGAAGTGCCGGAGGTGGTGATTGACGGCGGCGGTGGTCAGTGATGCTGCTCGGCGGATCAGCATTGGGGCGGATTTACTGTGTGCGTGTGCGCGGTGGGGGGTTAAGGAGGGTTTGGGGGAAAATGGAAGATGGAGTCTCGGAGATGTGGAGGGTGTTTGGGCTGGGGAAAGGTTTTGTTTGGGCTTGTGATTTGGGCTTTCAGTGTTCTAGATCAGGTCCAATTCCTTCAAAGAAATCGCCTGCTGGTGTTGTACAAGAGGCCCAACAAGCTCAAAGCGACGCTTGTTCTTTCCCCAATTTCTTATTCTCTTGTCTGCGCCTTTTACATCAATTGAATAATTGAGCTATATTTTTAATAAAATTTAAAATTAATCCGGCCCTGTCCTACTAATAAATAGCAGTGTTCTAGGCGTCATGCCGTTGTGGAGCGCCTAAGGCGTCTCTATAACCATTTAATAGTTTAACATACTACTACTTATTACACAATAAAATTTATAATAATTCAAAATTAAAGTACTGATCACAAATTACAATTTACAAGTTTAAAACTATTGTTTAATTCAAAATTCAAAATAATATAAATTCATAAGTTCATTAGTTAAATGACAATACCATAAGCATACATCACAAAATCAAAATAATCAAAAAATAGGCCAAAAAACGACGTCGTTTTGGACTAGAAAATTAAAAAATAAAATAAAACACTGGCCTGGCGCCGAGGGCGCCCGTCGATTTTTTTAGCATATTTTCGAAAATCGTCGGCGAGCTGGTAGCCCGAGCGCTTAAGTGGCACTTAGGCGCCCGCATAGGGCGATTTTTAGAACATAGATAAATAGTCTAATTTGTTATGAAATGTGGAACGTAGGGGTTTGCATTCGGTCCAGACCAATGGAACGGAAATTTGAAAATTTTTGAACCACAAATTAGATCGGACCGAGATCATAAATTATGGTTTGGTCCGGTATCCAGTTTGAACTGATTTTTCTATTTTTTTTTTAATTTTTTGATTTATTTTTTATTTCTTAACAAATTAGTTTATGTAATTTGATTTTAAAACTTATGAGAAATCTCAAATTCAAATATAATGTAACATAGTAGCAAATATATTGTTTAGTATTAAAATACGTTATAATATAATTATAAACAATGTAAATAATATTATTACACACCAAATATTTAATTGCACCGCGATTATATAGTAATAGAAAAGATTTTTGCATTAAATAATCAATTACACTATAGTATAAAATAATAAATAACTTATTAGTTTATATGAACAATATAAACAACCAACAACATTACTTTAAAATTAATAAATAATAGTTCATTTCAATCCGGACCAGAAAGTTACATATTTGGATCGAACCTAAATCGGAGAAGTCCCATTGTATGGATCGTAGATCAGAACGACTTATCACCACTCCGGTTCGATCTGGATTTCCGATCTGGACAATTTTTACGCACCCCTAATGGAACGTATGAAATTTCTTATCTTATAAATAAAAATTCAGTTATAAATGAAAATACATTAAAAAATTTATTCTCTTAATGTTTTCATTATAATTTTATCACATAATTTTAGTATTTTTGTTATTATAATTTTGCTGTAGAACGAAAGATGTTATGGCCACGTATAATTCTTCTAGTACGTTCCATGAGCTTGACAGCAAGCGTAAGTTAACTTAACCCCAACGAAAAAGAAAAAAAGGAAATAAAATAAATTAGAAACAAAATTAGGCGAAAAATCTCCACCTTGAAATGCGGACCCACGAAATGTCGACGTCCCAGATTCAATCTCTCTCTCTCTCTCACTCTGTGTGTGTGTTAATAAATTGGCCACTAGAATCTGCTTTCCCATCTCAAGATTCATTCTTTCATTCAGCTGCTTTACACACATATACACACAGAATCTGCGTGCATCCTTAGGGTTACAATTCATAGGATTTTTCATCTGGAATGGCGGATCATCATAACGAAGAGGAGAAGAAGGACGAGTCTCTGATGCACAAGATCTCCGACAAAATCCACGGCCACGATTCGTCGTCGTCGTCGTCCTCATCGTCGGACTCTGAGGATGAGAAAAAGTCGTCGTTGAAGGCCAAGGTTAATCGCCTCTTCGGCAGGGAGAAGCCTGTTCACAGAGTCCTCGGTGGTGGTAAACGTACGTTCGTTCAATTTAGTTGATAAATTTCACCTTCTTTATGTTTTAATCTGAAATCATGATTAGGGTTTAATATTTTGTGGGATTTGCTGTTTAAATGAGTTTCGTTCTCTAATCTGGTTATTTGTTTCTTTTTATTGGCGATGTTATTTCTCGTTTATCTTGGGGTTTTTTTAATGATTTCTTTTTTGTTGTTGTTGTTGACCTTTTTGGGATTAAACTATGCACGAATTTCTAACTTGCCTTTTGTAGTTGCTGCATTTTTCTGTGTGTATTGGGAGTTTTATAGTTTCTATAGCACTGTCTAAACAGTTGTATTATTTTATCACATTGAAATCTTATCGGGATGTCAAAGTGGGATCAGGTTATCCATTTTCTATTGTTTGCTTTGCTCGATGTTGGTGCTCTGTTTCCTTTTTATATTTTTCTTTTCTTATTTGTTTTTTTTTTCTTTGAGTGGCCTGTGGGGTGTGAAGGGTACAGTAAAATGGAATGTATTTGCAGTTGGATTTCTTTCTTTCTCTTTTTTTTTCCTTAAATTTTTTCAACAGTTGCATTTAGTAATTCGAACTGATAATAAACAATAAGAAACTTACATCTAATTCTTGTACCTTTTCTTGTGTTATAATTATACTTCATGCTCTGTGATTGTGGAAGTAGGCACTAGATCTAGGCAGTCGTGAATTCAAATAAACGGCGTTGATTAAGTTTCCAATGGTGTAGATCTTCCTTATGGCACTAAATCATCTGTTGCGTTCCATTTTACGTGCATGCATCATTATGTTTACTTCTGATTGAATCACCAAGTTAACTTAATTTCCAATCTTAGGAACAAATCTTCACTTCCCATTCAGATTTAGCTTTTGGTTGCATTAAGGAAATAACAATTTTGTTGCTTTGATGGATGCTTATAAATTTTGGGACATATCTCATCGTTTTTTAGATAGTAATAAACTCCTATGAGATTCTACTAAAGATGTTTATAAGTAATGAACCGAGTATTCTGAATGAATCAGCTGCCGATGTGTTCCTTTGGAGGGACAAGAAGGTTTCAGCTGGAGTTCTAGGCGGGGCCACAGCTATCTGGATTCTGTTTGATGTGTTGGAATACCACTTGCTCTCTTTGATCTGTCATGGTTCGATCATTGGGCTGGTTATCTTGTTCCTGTGGTCAAACGCCTCCACCTTCATCAAAAAGTGAGTTGCCCATTTTGTTTGGAATCAACAACTTGACTCGCTATTATAATTGTGAATTAATTTATTATTATTTATTTTTTCTCTCTACTCTAGAATTCCACCGCGCATCCCTGAAATAAGAATCCCGGAAGAGCCTGTAGTGAACATTGTTTCGGCTCTGAGGATTCATATCAATCAAGCCTTTGCAGTTCTGAGGGACATTGCATCTGGAATGGATATAAAGAAGTTTCTCTCTGTATGTTGTTTCTACGTGCATGATTGATGTTTAACCGTAAAGATTTTGTTCTCTCTCCTTTTTTCTTTTCACACGCATGATTTCTTGTATTTTGTTTATGAGCAGGTGATTGCTGGCTTGTGGGTCCTGTCGTTTTTGGGGAGTTGCTGTGACTTCTTGACACTGCTCTATACAAGTAATCCCTAATACACATACGAAGTTGAATAATAAATAATTTCTTATTGTCTGCTGAGTTTTAATGCCATTTTCATTATTTTGAACAGTAACTGTGCTGCTATTCACCGTGCCTCTCCTCTACGAGACATACGAAGACCAGGTCGACTCTTATGCCGAGAAGGCAATGGCTGAGCTCAAGAAGCAATATGCGGTGTTCGATGCTAAGGTTTTGAGCAAAATCCCAAGAGGGCCACTGAAAGATAAGAAGAGCGACTAATTAGGTTTATGTTAAGTTGCTGGTGTTATGTGAGAGTCAGCGTGGAAAGTGTGGCTAGTGTTTACATTCAGTAAGGTGGGTTAGAGTATGTTCGTGTTGCTTTTTTTTTTTTGAAATTATTGGGATCTTAGATCATTACCAGATGATGGATCTTTGATCTTTGGGGTACATATAGTGTTGCTCGTGAAACATAAACGTCTGGATGTTATGCTATGTGTTCATGTGATTACGCAATATTATGCATAGTACTGAGATATAGCTTTAATGCATTTGAACCTGCAAGTGTAACGTTTTTTGTGATGTCCAGTTGCAATAATAATTCATGTTTGTCTGACTCATTTAGTTTTCATGTTGAGGTTGAAAATAGAAACAAGAGAAAAGGGCACATTTTTGGTCTCATTAGCTTTGGGAGTTTGAAATTAGATTTTATGTAATTTTGGTCCCATGTCCAAGTTACAACATAAAAATCATTTCACTCATCCTCATCTGAGTGGCATCGTTCTTTTCATATCTCGTATTCATAGATTGTTTGAAGCGTGTCAAATTTGAAAAGCACACTGCACAAAACAGTAAGGTTTGGAACAGAAAATGGGAAAATGTTAAGAACATGTATTGTTTGACAAGCATGTAGATTACCTCCTAGAACACTCGTAATTAACATTTTTAACATCCGTAAGAAAAGGCAAGGCCGTACAAATTACTAGTAAAAACAGAGCCACACCAACAACAAAACAGGAATATAAAATAAGTTACGCTACTTTCAAACAAAGAAACTAATGACTCGTATTACAATCACGAACGAGGTGACGACTTATGCAGGCTACCGTCTAATCAGTGCTTTTACTTGGACAGCATGTTCTTACAAGAAGTAAGATAACTGTTCTTCTTTCTTCCTTGAACCACCTTCCCCATACAAATCATTCCATTGCTTCAACTCTGACATTATGGACCCTTCAGCCGCAAAGCTAGCAGCAACCTGTGACATTATTATTATTATTAATTTTTTTTTAATTGACAATCTCGATGCTCAACATGGTAAAATTCACATTCCATTAGAAAGAAAACAAATTTTTTTTACCTGTTTTTTTGCTTCCTTAAAATCGTCCATATTCAATGGCCTGATAGTGATGACCCTTTCCTTCTTATCTTTACCATCTGCATTGTTTCCGCTGTCCTGCCCTTTCTCAGCCGTACGCTTTTTCTCCTGGGAGAAATGGAACAAGTGAGAGAAATACACGGAAGAATGTATAAACAAAGTTGGTATAAGTATACAACAACACATACTTGATCTTTTCGCCTCTCTTGCTGTATTAACTCTCGAACTGGTCGGTAAGCAGCAGTTATGCAGAAATTCTATTTCAAAACATTTTTTTTTGTTAGAAACTAACAAGAAGCAATCAATCTTAATTACTAGTAAGCAGGATTAAGTAGAAACCTTCAAATCACTCCCACTGTATCCTTCCGTCATTGCTGCGAGCCCCATAAAGTCTAATCCTTCTTCAACTTTCTCTTTGGACAATACTGTCCTTAAGATCTTCTCTCTGTTCTCCGCAGATGGTAAACCAACCATGATTCTGTGCATCAACATAAGATGTCCTTAGACTTCACTTATTTGACCGTGCCAAGAAATAAATGTGAAAGCAAGTTGGCAGTCAAATAGTTACATACGGCTTTAAAATATAAAAATAACGATTAGTTGAAGGGATAATTACAAAAACTACCCTCGAGGTTTGGCCAAATTACAAAAAACCCAATTAACTTTGAAAATCACGAAACCACCCCCTTGAGACACTCACATTACACTTTTCACCAGCTAGCTCTACTAACGAAGATTGCTGACGTCATCAAATACTTTTACAATTATATCCCTAGTTTTTTCTAAATGATACAAATAACCCTAATATCTTGTTTTGCATTTTACAGTTACATCACTCAATTTTTCTAAACGTTGGGGCTATTTCTAATATTTTGAGAATTCTGAACGATGCAGTTGTAAAATATTTGATGACAGTTAGGTCAACTAACAGTTGGGCCAAAATGCAAACGGAACCAACCTGGTTTTTTGTAATATTCAAAGTTAGTTGTACTTTTTTGTAAATACTCCAAACATCAGGAGTAGTTTTTGTAATTATCCCTTAATACAACTGAAAACATACGCAGCTCAAACCTATGCCAGCAACAGTCTTTTCTTCAAGCAAGCCAAATTGTTCAGCACGAGAAACTAAAAAATATGTACTGTAAATACCTTCTCTCAAAACGTCTGATGATTGCTTCATCCAGATCAAACGGCCTATTTGTTGCAGCCAGAACCAATATCCTTTCACCAGGTTTCGACAATAAACCATCCCAGTGAGTCATGAACTCATTCTTTATTTTCCGCATCGCCTCATGCTCCCCAGCTCTGTTCCGCTGCCCGAGCATGCTATCGACTTCATCCACAAATATTATAGTGGGCGACACTTTGGCCGCAAGGGTGAACAAGGCTCGAACATTCTTCTCATCTTCACCGAACCACTTCGAAGTAATAGTTGACATGGACACGTTAATGAAGCTCGCTCCAGCTTCGTTAGCTATAGCCTTGGCCAGCATGGTCTTGCCTGTACCAGGAGGCCCGAAAAGCAGTATTCCTCGGCATGGCTTCAAAAGACCACCTTCGAAAAGATCCGGTCGTCTAAGAGGTAACATCACTAACTCCTGAAGTGACTCCTTAGTCTCGTCTAAAGCGCCTATGTCTGCAAATGTCACGCCGATTTCACTTGCTGGGATGACTTCTGGACGTATGCGCTTTTCGAATTCATTGTCTGGAGGGGTTTCCTGGAGCAATATTATAAATGTGAAGGGAGACTTTGGAATGATTTTTGCTTATGAAAGGGTAAACATAAAGACAAAATAAAACCTCAAGGTATTTACTTTTGGTGATTAGCTCTCTCTCTATTTTTTTTTTTTTTGGGTTATTAGGTCAAACCTCAAGGGTACTCTTTGTAATTAAACCTTATTTATTAGTAGAACGTGCTACAGCACAGCTCCATGAGGGTGTTTTAACTAAGCTTCTTTAAAAGATTTTATTCGGCTCTAACATTTTATAAAATGTTTTTAGAGCTTAAAATATTTTAAATCTTTATTTTGAAAATAAGTTGTTAGAGCTAAAGTAGTAATTGTGGTTTTGTGATTAAAAAGGTCAAAATAGAAAGAGGATCTCAAATTTATATCTTATCATAGAAGAACGTTGGGATTTCACACCTTTTCAAAACCGGAATATAAGCTCTTAATATCTTATTCTATACAGTCTAGAAACATTTTCGGGTTCTGAGGGCAGCCCATAAATCACATTAAATACCAATAAAGAAATTACAAATGCGTTATTAGCCTTACTGGAAGTTTCGAAGCTGGTGGCTCTTCATTCTTGATCTCAGGTCCAGCAGCAGCAGGTGCAGCTTTTGTTTCAGTTGCAGTCCCCTGTGATTTATAAACACATGATCAAAAGAAATCACAACCACACATTCATACATACCCTACTAGGTGAGGACAGTGACAACTAACCTTTGGCATCTCAGCTTGTGCTTCAAGCTTTAAGGTGTCCTTTCCCACAGATTTACCTTCTTGAAATATATTCAACCCATGGGACAGACTAATGAACATGGCCAAGACAATATAAGTCAGCAGATCTTTTAACATTGCCTTTATAACACATTTAAAAAAAAAAACACAAAACTACCAACCTTTTTGATGATATAACAAGTTTCCCATTTCTGTAAACGGGTTCATCGGTATTCATAAGATGATTCGAGACCGCTGATACCACAATCTCTTCTATATAGTTGCTAAGAACCAATGTGTCTGCCAAACAGATTGAACCCAGATCTTCACAATCAAGATCATTAGCAGCAAGCACCTCGATTATGTGATTTTTATTATCCTGGAACTGAACCATTTTCATGTCCTCCTCCAGCTGAGTTTTCCAGCTTACTAGGTGATTTTCATCTACAGGGGGCTTTATTTCAATGTTGTAAGGGAACACGGAAGAGATTTTCTCGTCCACCACTCTGATATCATTTTCCGGGTGAACGATTCTTGAACCAAGGATCAGTATGCATCCAGACAATTTTTTCAGCATTTTCTGGAACAAGATGTACACTCTCTGTGATCTGCAGAGGAGATTCTCCACGTCCCTAAGATAGAGGACAACAGGAGAGATCTTTGATACGTTGACAAGAACCTGCATGCATGATTGATAATTAGATTTTGTAGTCAGAATTATATACCACTTCTAAAATTCAACTGAAACAATAACATTTATACCTTGTAAAGTGTATGTATCAGAAGCTTCTCATCAAAACACCAGCTACTTGTGCGCTTAAGTGGAGCTGAAAAGTGGAAAGCATGAATAAGCAAGCAAACAAAGAGATGTATGTGGAAAAAAGTAAAAATAAAATAAAGGGAAAAAAAGTGAGTGATTTTTTTCCAATTTATTGTTCTCTGAAATGGCTAATTCGAACCTGCTGTTGCAGGTGTACTGGATGAACCGAGATTATCGATGTTTGCAGCGGCAGACGCATTTCTACGAAGCTTGGCAGGATTCGAGTTTTCTTGCTCACTGCACATACATATGCATGTCGTAAATAGGACAAATACAAAGAATCGAAACCAATAAGGAACATTTTAGAAAAAAGATTCAATACGAACATTGAGCTAAGATCAACTCCACTGCTTCGCCTGCGTAATGTACCTGCAGTAGCTGATGAAATTAATGCATGCGTTAGACAGATACAAGAATCGAAATTAGAATTACCAACTATATACACATAATATGAATATTACAAAGAACTACATAAATTCAGATATAGAATATTGGCAAAATACGCTTGATCATATGTCCCAGTCAAGAACTAAATAAGCAAAATGCTTCAAAGATGCCAAAAACAGAACATGAATCAGTTTACGTGATGAAGAAGTTATCATACAGTATACAATTAGGCATATTACTCTTAAACATAGATGTGTTCCATAACAATAACAATCTGTCCACTCTCACCTTTATTGTCCTCCTTTGATCTAAGTAATGAAAATGATCCAAACATTCGGCCCAATGTTGTTTCTGATGCAGACCTTTTAAAAGGCTACAAAAGAGACATTATCAATTTTAACAAAATGTCACAAATGCCCATAATTCCAGTGTGTTCGTTCGCCAGGACGAAAATCCTTCTACTTATAATAATAAGGCTTGGAATACTTACAGTTTCTTTATTAGCACCCCCATACTTGCTCATGACCTGATATGAAGAAAACACTCAAAAGACTAAATGAAGATTATCTATATGACATAATGATCCCAAGCTTAAGTGAAAAATCGCCCACTTACCTTAAGTGAAAAATCTGTTACATCTAACAGCAACAACCTCGCTTCAAAATAATGAGCTAAAGCCTTGGCAAGCATTTGCTGATACATCTCTACGAAAAAACAAACAATTGAATACAACTCATAAATCACAAAGGAAAAAAGAAATGCAAAAAGTAAACGAAAAATCTCGAAAACAACTTAAATAACTTACCAGCGGGACCAGAGAGCAAAATTGTTCGGCTTGCCGGGGAGAGGTTACGTGTGTGTTTGGTGAATTCACCTTTTTTCAAATGAACAAAAGCTGCACTTGTTAATAAGACCCTCGTTTGTTCGCTGTCATTTGATGAAGAAAGGAATTAGTATAACCATAAAATTAAAACAACAACAACAACAACAACAACAACAACAACAATAATAATAATAATAATAATAATAATAATAATAATAATAATAAAGCAAATGTTTCATCGATCAAAAATTCGTCCATGGACACTGTTTGCAAGCACGTAGATCACTTTATTTCACCGAATTTACGGCAGAACAGTAAAAACAGGGCAAAGATAAAAGAAATGGAACAACAAAAAATGATTTGAGTAAAATTTCCCAGATTTACCTGAGATAGTAGGGAAATTTATCGAAGGTGACATTGGTATCCCTTCCATTAGAGACGAGATTTAACATCTCCTGCTCCATTATATGTGGAGTAACGCCGGCCGGCGGGGCGGGGCCGCCTGCCCATTTGCTGACGGCTTGTGATCCCGACGCCAGCCCGAGCCCGACTCCGACTCCTATCCCAACGCCCAACGCCGACATCAACATTTGCTTCGATTCCATTTCTTCTCAAGCACAATCTTCTACAAATTTTCCGACCTCAGCTACGTCACAAAATTAAATTAGAGGTAGCACCAGAACAATCTGATCTGAAAGCGGTAAAATTCTGAACAAATACACACCGAATTTCTTTATGTAGAAAGGAAAAGAAAGGATATAATAGATTTCCGAGAAAACCGTAATAGGAAATGAGTTTTATGATGCCTCAGGCGCGTAACCGTAGCGGTGGTTGTCTCATACGGCGGCGGAAGGGAGTTTCGTGGCGGCGACGGCGGTGGTGGTGACGGAGGTGGTTATCTCTGTGTGTTTCTGCATAGAGAGGCGGTTCGTTCCCGCTATACCAGGCACGGTTTCTGAGGATTTAAAGACGGTCGAGACACGTGTCGCGCGCAAGAGACGTGAGGTGGCGATATGCCAACGGCTATGATTCTATTGGCGCGTGATACTACTGTGGAGCAGCGACACACTAGATGTGATCCCGAACGTGCAATAAAAAAACTATTTTATAAGAGGTGCACCGAGATGAATAGCCCATCAGGTGGAGATTGTTTGTGTGTGGTGCCCCTAGGGAATTCAGTAATGGCGTTTGTGTCCCTTATCTTTTAGGGAGTTTGCAATCTGGACAGAAATTACTATTTTTGGGAAAGTGTTGGCGCAAGTTTGTATACTGATCCAGTCTGTCAGGCGGCCATCCAGCCTCCATGCTTGAAACTGTTGGATTATTCCCTACTAGCTTAATATCCGTGTTAACACACGGTGTGTATATATAACATGTATATAGGTATACATATATTAAAATATTGAGTGTATTAAATATACATAAGTTTTAAGAATGAATAAATAATAATAAATAAATAATATATTATTTAATTTATCCATCGTAATTTTTTTTTTATAAAATAAGTTATTAACTCTATTTACATATCTATCGTTTTTGTCATAATAAAATGTTTTCAATTATTTTCTACTTTTACTTTTGACCTTGAAGCTTAAAGTTGACAATTTCAAAAAGTTGGTGATATAGGCGAAATTGAGTATTTATCTGTTGTACTTGTATAATATTAATGTAATAAAATATAATTTTAATACTACACTAAATAATATTTCAAAAAAATAAATATTTTATTGTGAAAAATAAAAATAAATAGAGAAGTATATAGACTTTTTTCTAAAACTATATGTGAAAGATGTTAATAAAAAAATAACGATGAGGATATGTTAGTTTTGATAAAAATATACATCAAATTTTATTCAAAATAAAATTATATTTTGCAAATAATAAAGAAAATTCTACATATTTCAAATAAGTTAAGAAAGAACAAAGTTGAAAATACGGAGCATCTCGTAATATTATATCAGAATACAATTTTAGATCCATTGAAATAATCCTAAAAATCTCAAATATTATGCATTTTCATCTTATAAATAATATTAACAAATAAATAACATATGTTCCGCCTTCAAAATTATGTAGCTAATCTTTGAAACAAAAAATCAGTTTGTGATAAGAATTTAAATAAACACTATAATCTGGTGGAAAGTATAATGGGGACAAATGCAGGATGAAATTTTTTAAAAATTAAATTACGTATCATTATGAATTCTAAAAATAAAGATCAATTTTATTTGAATAATAATTTAAGGTCCACGGAATAAACTATAAATTACACACAACAATCGTGCATTTTCAAAATTTTAGAAAATCTCGTCAAAATAAAAAATCACATGCAAAAGATAATTTATATAAAAAAGAATCGGAAGAGTTATAATTCATGACTAAAAATAAAATACAAATAATGAGGAAGAGTACCATTTGCCAAATGTTGAACAATCATTACAACTCATTTTTGATAGTTTATTAGAAATCAAAACCAAATTTTATATGTCAAATATGGGGACATTAAGAATGAAGAGAAGAATGATAAGGAAAGACTTTTAACAAGATAAATAAAATAGATATTAGTATAAGTAAAAATCAGTGTTTTAAAACGCGTATCACGCAAAGCGTGTTGCTTTTTGTTCCAAACATCGCTTAGTGTAAATAGTGTTTTGTATTGTCGTGAGCCATTTAGACACGTTGTTTTAATATTAAAAATAATTATATATTTTTTGTGAGTTATTTTTAATATAAAATAATTATTTTTTTTATCGAAATATTACTTAATATGTAATCTCAAGAAATAAAATATAAAGATATCAGTCAAAAATTATAATTTATAAAGATTATTTCATTTATATGGAGGGCAAAACTATTTTCTATTTATATGGAAACAACGATGTCAATAACATAATATAAATAAAAAATTGGTGTAAAAAATTATTTAAACACACTTATAATATTGGATGTGCATGGGTGGGTAAGTTTAAATTTTAAATAAATAAAAACTGTGCTACAAAATGGATGTGCATGGATGGGTAAGTTTAAATTTTAAATAAATAAAAACTGTGCTACAAAATGGATGTGCATGGATGGGTAAGTTTAAATTTTAAATAAATAAAATTGTGATAAAAAAGAGAAAGTGAGAGACGTCAAGAAAATATAAGAAAACAAACATTGTTAGACAAGTTAAAATTTTAAATAAATAAAAGTTGTGATAAACAATAGTAGAGAGAGAGTGAGAGACGTCACGAAAATAGGAGAAAACAGATATGGGTGGGCAAGTTAAAATTTTAAACAAATAAAATTATGATAAAAAATAGGAAGAGAGAAAATGAGAGATACACACACAATGAAACCAACAAGTCTCAATAAAAGTTACGACATTTTCAATTCATTCAATCTATTTGATCGAAAATAAGTTTTTATCAATTTCAACTTTGGGAAAAATTTCTCTGTAGAGGCGAGATAGTAAAAGATACTCAGTATGATATCCATGTTATAGAAAATTATTTATTTATAAATTTTTTTAATTGCTTGTAAATATATATTAAAGAAAATGAAGTATGAAAATCACTTGAAATAAAATAAGATAAAATAAAATAAAATATAAGAAAGCTGGCCTGTAGGAGTCACGCCACTTGACGCTGTCCTAAGATCGTGATGGTCTCTCTCCGTGCAGGTTTTAACGGCACACCACCACCCCAAGAAGGTCACAGACGGTGTCTTCTATTGTGAGTACGTTCACAAGAAAACTAAAGAATAAGACCTTATCACGTTGCCCAAAATATTATAAAGAATGCCAGAATCTGTTTGTATGCTTGTAAGTGGTTTTTGTGTACTTAGCTAGACCCCTAGGTACTCCTATTTATAGTGTTAGAGTGTCTTTTGAAATTTAAGAGTCAAATGAAAAAATAATGACCATTATGGGGGTGTTACAAAATTAAAAGTGTAGGTTATAAAAATAAATAATAAAATTGAATTTGAAGTTTTAAAACTTCAAAAAGCATAACAATCCCCCACAAGGTTTAAAACTTCAAAATATATATAAAATAAATTATAGTGGGCAACTACATGCTATGTAATAGGTGCAGGAGCCTTCCGAACTTGATCCCACACTTAGTGTTTATGATTTCTAATTGAGGGAATCATAATGGACTACGCCTTGAATTAGGAACTCTTGATCAAATTTTCATACATCACACACATAGCATCGACATCAGTCTTTGTTCAAGCGGGTTAGCGCTATTAATGGCCATGCGCTCTAATCTTGATTCTCATGAGAGTCTATAGGGTTCGCCCAAACCCGTAGCCACGGCCTCATGGCAATTCTCATTTAGGTGAAACCTCCAAGGGTATGTGTGATCTATACCCTGCGGAATTACTGCCTCGATTTCATTAAGGATCATAATCCAACCTAATATCACAAGATATAGCACTATCACCATAGGGATGGAAAAGTTATCACTTTTATAAAGTATTGCTAAATGAGTCACGCAATACATGTTGTTTCTACTCATTGAACATTCTTCATGAGTTCTTCAATCACAAAGGTTGGGTTACTCCTGAAGGTGACTCCCTTGTGGGCATAAGCCCATCCCCCTCGATGATTCAAAAACACCTTTATTAGGTATACCTTTGGTCAAATTGTCTGCCAAAATTTTCTCAGATTTTACAAAATCAAGAGATACCACATTTCTCTTCAACAAAGATTTTATACTTTTATTTCTTGCATGTAAGTGTCTATTCATTTTTTTATTTGAATGTGTTTGTTTCACAAGATCAATCACAGCTTTGCAATCACAATGAATAGAAATAGCAGGTAATGGTTTTGAAATAAGTGGAATGTCAAGTAATAAACATCGCAACCATTCAGCGGTTGTACAAGTAGTGTCTAAAGCTATTAATTCATCTTCCATTGCTTATAAATATAACAGTTTGTTTTTTAGATCCCCATGTTACTGCTGCTCCACCTAACATAAAAACAAATCCACTAGTTGACATAATTTCAAAATTATCAATGATCCAATTAGCATCACTATATCCCTCAAGTACATTTGGAAAACCTTTATAACACAAGGAGAAGTTTAAAGTTCCTCTAAGATACTTAAGTATTCTTTCTAAAGCACTCCAATGTTCCTTACTAGGATTATGTGTGCATCTACTAAGTCTCCATACTGCATAAGAGATATTTGGTCTTGTTCTATTTGTGAAATATAATAAAGATCTTATAATTTGAGAATACTTTAATTGAGACTCGGGTTCTCCTGAATTTTTGTGTAAGTGTACATTTGGATCATAAGGAGTAGACACTGGTTTACAATCATAATAATTGAATTTTATCAAGAATTCTTCAATAGAATCAGTTTGATTTAATAATATGCTTTCTTTTGGCATTTTAACTTTCATACCCAATATTATATGTGCTTCTCCTAAATCCTTCATCTCAAAGTTATCCGACAAATAAGTTTTCACATTTTCAATTAAACTCAAACTTGAACCAAAAATTAATATGTCATCCACATATAAACACAATATCACATATTCACCATTTTCTTTCTTGTAGTATATACACTTATCATGTTCATTTGATTTAAACACACAACTATGTATAACAACATTAAATCTTTCATGTCACTGTTTTGGTGCTTGTTTTAAACTATATAAGGAATTGACTAATTTACATACTTTATGCTCTTATCCTTTCACCTTAAGACCTTGAGGTTGTTCCATATAAATTTCTTCATCTAAATCCCCATTTAAGAATGCGGTCTTGATATCCATTTGATGTATCATTAACTTATGAATAGAAGATAAAGCTAATAAGACTCCAATACTTGAAATCCTAACAATTGGAGAATAAGTATCAAAATAATCTATTCCTTCCTGTTGATTAAATCCTTTAGCCACTAGTCTTGCTTTATATTTATCTATTGTACCATCACCTTTTAATTTTTTCTTAAAAATCCATTTGCACCTTATTGATTTACTACCTGCAGGTAAATCAGATAAAACCCAAGTATTATTTTGAATGATAGAATTATATTCATCTTTGATAGCTTCTTTTACTTTTTCTTAATTCTACTAATGTTTCATCTTTATTTTCTAAATTTACATGAGTTGAAGACTCACCTCTAAAAGATTCAAGTCTAGACTTACTAGGCTCATGAGGAATTCTAGTTTTAAAAGGAAAAGTATTCTCAAAATATGTAGCATCTCTAGCTTCAATAATTGTATTATTAGAAATTCCACTAACTTCAGAATTAACAACTAAAATCCTATTCGCACTACTATTTTGAGCATAACCAAGAAAAACAACATCTATAGTTTTAGGTCTTATTTTCTTTCTCTTAAACTCGAGTATTACTACTTTTGCTAGACACCCCCACACTTTAAGAAAATCCAGTATTGGAGCCCTCTTTTTCCATAACT
>BMAC01000176.1:1371776-1382703 GCA_014905375.1 Phtheirospermum japonicum
TATATTATTTTTAATTTAATGTAATAATAATAATAATAATAATAATAATAATAATAATAATAAGTGTGAAAAAAATTAAAAAGACAACACATAAAATTACAATCTAAAATGTAGAAATATAGAATTACCAATACATGTTAAAATTACATAAGACAATTGAACACAAAATTATTAAAAAAAACAAATGAAAATGTATTATTTATTTAATAATACCTTACAAAATAATATAAAATTAAAAAAAATAGAAATAAAGAATATATTGGAATATTCCTTTTTAGTGCAAAATTTAGTGCAAACTGCTGGAGTTGTTGTGCAGATTTTGCACTATTTTAGTGCAAGTTCTACCGTAAAATAGTGCAAACTGCTGGAGATGGGATGAAAGGGTAAAACAGAGCGTTTCTAGGTAAAGCAGAAAGCTTCTAGATAAAGAAAAACAAACTTGTACTCCCTAAACATGTGTCCCTATGACTGATGTTGTTTCATATCTGTTTTAAACATACATGCAAAACGCATATTCAGTGCCTTCCTAATCACCTTATTAACCCTAACTAACATCTAACCAACATATAAGCCCCACTTAATATCTATTTCTTCACCCCCTCCTCTAGGTGGGTAGCAGAGAATCCAACCATGCCTAACTTGCGTCAACAAACTAGAAGAAGGTCTATGGGTAGGATCTTAGTCAAGATATCATTAGTTTGATTTTTAGACTGTTCAAAATTCGAAGAAAAACAAACCCTTCTTTAAATTTGTTCCTCGTAACATGAAAATTGATATGCGAGAGATTATGTGATAAATAATGGGTTAAAACTATACTTTTTTGCGCTTCATATTGTCATATATATTTATTTCTAGTATATATATTTTAGTGGATGGGCGAGCACCAATTGCATATTTTTCATTTATTTTGCAGTATTTAGTTGCTCGATTGATGTGATGATGATTGAATGATGGTTCGTATTTGTTGCAATTGAAACCGAGAGACGAGAACGAGAGAATCGGCGAAAAAGTGACGCATAATGAAATCGTCGATCGACGTCAGCATCGACGTGGCGTTGACGCCTACGAGCTGCCCGCGTCGATCGACCACATTATCGACGACCGATCGACAAAACCCTCTGTTTTCGTCGATCCCCTCCCGCCAGTCGACGCACTTGTCCGACGAAGCTCTCTGCCCCCGTCAGTCGACGCATTTGGTCTACAAATCGATCGACGCCAATCGACGCCGACGCAGAAAGCTATTTTTGGAAGGAAATTCTTATGGAAACTTATATATATCCTTCCATACTTCATCAAAACTCGATTTTTGAAGATTCCTATGGTTCCAAGGCACAAAAAACACTCTCTTTTGGGAAGGAAAAAGAGAAGTAGCCATCAATTAACTCCAAGTCTCAAGAAACAACGCAACAACGTTCTTACTCCTCTTATCACTTGAAGAAACCATGTTTTCTTATCTCCTTTTCTTTTATAATTTCACGAACATCACATGAGTAGTTTAATTAATTCCGGTTCCTTGTGACGTTGAAATCTATCGATTGATTATGTTCTAATTAATTCCCGTAATACTTATTTCGTTCTTCGTATGAGATTGTTTGGGTTATTCTATTTTCATTACATGATTGCTTAATTTCTAATTTATACTGATCACCTAGATTAGGTTTAGATGTCAATTGCTAGAAATAGGGTTACAATCCGTAATTGTTATCATTTCTATTTCACTTGTAGCAACTAATAGTCGCGCACTATTAGGGATAACACAACATAAGTTAAATAAATCGAGTTTATGAGTTTATTGCTTAGATTAGCCTATTTGACTAGCTTCTAATGCTTTTATTGGATTAAATCTAGAGAGCTTATTTCTAGGTTGTCCATTAATTAGGTTTAATTGAAGAGCTTATTTTGATTAAATATTTGGTAAGGGCAAATTCGAGTAGCAGAGCTTATTACTATTTAGGGCTAGTAGTTTCATATGAAAAGTGAATTATGATATTACAATTGGTTAGATGAATCGATCGAGGGCGAAAACCGAACTTGGACTGGAGCTTTCTCGTTATTATTAATCTCAAATTAATTCTCTTACGTGTTTCGTTTGTTTAAGTTTATTTACTTTGATTTTCATCTCTTTCTTTATTTGATTAGTTAGTTCTCATTAGTTAGTTCATCATCTTTACCCCTTTCATTATTTTAATTAGATACAAATAATCAAAAACATATACCTCGTGGGATCAACCCTTACTTACCGCTTCTACTAGTTAATTGAGGAAAGCTGAGGAAGATAAAATATTAAATTTATCGCGTAACGATGCATGGTCAACAATCTATTTCAATATATTTGATTCTCTCATGAAAAGCTGGATTGGCAGTAATGTGTAGAGCAACTTTATCATCATACCAAAGAAGAAAGAGATAAAGGAATATCAAGATCACCAACAATACAAGACAACCAGAGCATCTCACAAACTGTGGTGCCTAATGCCCTATATTCTGCCTCAACAGATAACCTAGAAACTATAGTTTGCTTCTTTCTCTTCCAAGAAATCAAACATCCTCCAAGATACACACAATACCCAGTGATGGTCCTTCTGGTATCCTTGCATGCATTTCAGCATCAGGAAAAGCCTCCAAATGAAGTAGTGGGATAAAATATTCCAAGTGAAGGACAACCCTTTAGATATCTAAGGACATGTAAGGCAGACAACATTCCAATGAAATGTGAAGGGGTTAGTAACAAATTGACTAGGTTGTTGAACTAAATAGGTCACATCAGGTCTAGTCATGTTAAGATATAAAAGGCATCTAATAAATCTCCTATACTGGTGATAAGGATTTATCAAATGCTCACCATCATGAATAGACAGTTAAAGACCTTAGGGAAAAGGTGTAGAAGGTTGAGCACAACTAGACATTCTCATGTTTTCCAATAGGTCCAACACATGCTTTCTTTAGCACGAAAAAACACCAGTATTGGATCTAGTAAGCTCCACTCCCATAATAAAAAAACTATCAAGATAACTCGTCAATTCATATAGTGGATGAAGATCATAACCAACTACCAAAGACATCATCTATATATACCAACATAACCAACACCTTTATGCATATTGAACAAGCAGTGATTATGAGGTGGTATTGTACCATCCGAAACTCCAAAGGATTTCTACATAACTCATTATTCCACTCCCTATAAGCATGTTTCAATCTATAAAGGGGAGACCTAGTCGGGAGAAACTTTAGTGTAACCCAGTTGCACTCATGTAAACCTCATCGAAGAGGAAATCATGCAAGAAATCATTATTCACATTTAATTGGAGCAAACTCCACTTTCTAATGGCAGACATATCTATGAATAACCTTATTATATGACTAACTTAGCCACAGGGAAAAAATAGCTTGAATAAATCAATCACCTGCTGCTGATTATACCCCATTGACACTATTCAGGCTTTATATCTCTCAACACTGCCATCTAACCTCCTCTTGATCTTATATACCTATTTGGAGACAATGTCTCTTTTTCCAGGTGGCAAGGAGGTAAAATCCCAAGTATGATTTAATTCTTGATAATCAAACTCCTTGTTCATGGCTTCAATCTACTATAGATGTTTTCATGCCTTACTAAACTGAGTAGGTTTCTTTTTGAAATGTTTGCTAAAAAAGTTGAATGTGTTAAGGCAGTCAAAGCAACACCCCCTTAAAGCAATGGTTTAAGGGGATAAAAGACCTTAGGAGCACATAGGGAAGTAGATGAACTGCAAACATAGTCATTAAGTCTTGCTGGATGATTTCTGGTTCTAGTGCCCTTCCTCGTGACCACAGGTGCATGAAAAGCTTGTTGTACAGTAGAAGGAGGCATATTAGATCAAGTATAAGCATTATCATGATTCCAGACTGGTAAGGGCAAGATTGGGGTGCATAGTCCTTCTCATCCGTTGCACAAGGAAATAATTTCTCAAAAAACCCCACATCTCTAAAGATCATGTATCATGAGTCTCCAGATCATATAAAGGGTAACCTTATGTCTTGAGAAATAAACCAAAAACACACATTTGTGTGATCTTGAATCAAACTCTCACTTGAGAGACTCATATTTGTTGCGTAACACAAACACCCAAAAGGCCTCAATCTCCCATAATCAAGAATTGTGTTATACAGCCTCTCATAAAGAGTCATCATCCTAGAATTGAGTTAGGCAATCTGTTTATGATAAAATCAGCTGGCAAAATTTCATAAGTCCAAAATTCAACAAGTAAGTTTCTTTGAAATATAAGAGATCTAGCTTGTTCAAGTATATGCTTGTGCTTCCTTTTAACCACCTTATTTTGTTATGGGGTGTACACATAACTTATGTGATCCTCTATTCCCAATTCCCTAAATAGACTCTCACATTCTCTTCCCAAAACGCCAATCTAGCCTTTGTGATCTCTCTATTAAGTTGATTTTAGACCATCTGAGAAAAAGACATCAATATGTTAGTTACTTGTGTCTTCGAGTGCATGAGATACACCCAGGTTGCTCTACTATAATCATCTCTAATACTCCCCCTGTCCCATATTATTTGTCGTAATTGAATATTTCACGTAGATTAAGAAAGATGATTGGTGATATAATTATAGGTATCAAATGACCATAAATATCCTTTTATTTAAAATAATCAAAGTCTTAAATAATAAAGGTATGGGTAAAATTAGTAAATTAACATTTAATTCTTATTGGAAAAATAAAAAAAATAACAATTATTCTCTCTTGAAAATTCAATGTGACCGGTAGAATGGAATATGGAAAATTTTAAATTATGACAGATAGAACGGGACGGACGGAGTAGTGAGAAAATGTAGTGTATTTGTAAGAGAGACATCCTTGCAAAGGCCCCAGATGTCAACGTGTATTACCTCGAGATTGAGTAACTATGTATTTCGCTTGTAGAAAAGGGCAATTTCTGTTGTTTGACTTTAAAACATATATCACAAGGTTTTATTGATTCTTCATCCCTTTTGTTACACGAGGATTCCAAACATCGTAAGTGGTGTATAGTACTATAAGAGGAATGCCCTAGATAGTGGTGCCAATCATTTAGAGTCATGTTACATGAATCAACATTTCCTCTTGTGGATGAACTCTTCTTCAGTACAAATAATCTTTCCACTAAATCTCCCATTGCCACTGTCCTTCTAGTCTGTAGGTCCAGTGAAATACACGTGGCAGTAGTGAAGATACACTTCATGTTTGATGCAGAACACAAATGTGTAACAGATAGTAGATTATATTTGAAAGATAGAACAATCAAGACATCAAGTAGCACCAAATCATTGTCCAAGTGAACATCTCCTATGTGTGTCACCTGTTTTATCCCACCACTGGGCAAAACAAAATCACGGGATCACACAATGAACTCACATTCTTCATGATTTTGTGTTAGCACACATATGTCTGCTAGCTCTTGTATCTATAATCCATGACTTCAAACATTTTGAGTGCATAATGATTAGATTATTCATTAGCACTATCTACAAAGTTGACAAATTATCCCACATCATCGTGACTTACATATCCAGGTGTAATAACTCTCGTACCTCCCAATAGCTTTGCTACTTCCTTAGCAAAAGCTGAGAAGTTAGATAATCTCCCCTTGACAGATATATGATGCTTATTTCCATCTGTTAACTCAAACTCTGCAAGGTTTACTGAATTTTTTTCCTAGTTATCATTCAAGTCCTTGAATCATATAGGATATCCATGCAACTTGAAGCAACTTTGTTTGTTATGTCCATTCCAACCACAGTGTTTACACACTAGTTTTAGTTATCCCTCCTTGTTAATTCCTGTAAAATATCTTCCTTTATTAGAATTCCCTTGTCCACCAGTATGTTGTGCCATAGTATTATTACCTCTTCGATAGTTACAGCCTTTCAAAGCCAAGGCTGCAATATGTTGTTGATCACCATGTCTAATCTGAGCTATTTTTTGCTTTTCTGAAATTACAAATTAGATTAAGCTTTTTTTATAGTTGACAGGGGATCCATCATGAGAAGTTGGTTTTCAATTAATCATACATCTCATTTAGCCCCATCAAAAACTGCATTTGTTATGCATTTCATGCTTAGCCAAAGCTTGTCCAACCTCACACTTGCAGATCAAAGGAGGTACAAGACACATGTATTCATCCCACTTTTTCTTTTTTTTTTTCTTTTTTGTGAAATACACCATTATTGAATTAGAACCTTGTTTAATATTCACAATATCTCTCTGCAACCGGTAAATCAATGGACTATTGCTTTTCCTAAATCTCTGACAGATATCATCCCCCAGTTCTTTAATTTACAGAATCCACATAAATGAAGGCATCAACAATATCCTTTGACAAAGAATTGAGAATCCAGGAAATAGTCATCCAATTGACTTTTCCACTGATCATAACTACGACTAACTTATCAGTCACTTTAACTGACCCATCCACAAACCCTAACTTTGTCTTAGCCCCTAATGTGATAATATTTGAACGTTCCCAAGCCAAAATATTAGATCCAGTGAAAGAATGGGCCACTAACATCATACTTGGATGATCCAATCCATGTCAGAAGAGCGGATCATCTTTCACGAGTTGAAGTCGAACAACTTCCAGCTCCCATACCTCCAGCTAGGGCCAGCCAAGCATGATTCCATGGAGATGCCATAATCAATCGCAATTTTTAGGTCAATCAAAAGATCATAGTGATTCTAACAATTTGAACTAATTCAATTTTTTAGAAAAATAACAACCTCCAACCATATAAAAAAAAATGATGAATTGCCATTAAAGTGTTTGTAAATAACATTTCTAATCTCGTAATTCGCATGCACTTATATACAGCTAACAAGCTTAGCCTGAAATGGTAAAGCAGAACGACGTCATACTCTCTAAGCATGTCTTTCCATAACAACTTTCATATCTATTTTGACCACACATGCAATACGACTATTAATAGCTATCCTAACCATCTAATTAATCTTAACTAATATCTAACTAACATATAAGCCCAATTTAATACCTATATCTTCATATTATATTTTATTTAATTGGAATTGAAAATCAGTGGAAATATTGCTCACATGTGGTTGAAAATCATAAATAAGAAGTACATGTGGTATTGTAAATATAATCTTCAAGTTGAAGAAAAACAAATATTAAAGTGTGCTGAATAATGTAAGAAATTTTATTCGTTACAATGTGTTATCATTATAATATTTTATTTTCCCTTCCTTCATTTTTTTTTTCCTTTTTTTGTGGGTTGGTGCCTAGAGTGGTGTTAGGTTCAAACTACTACTATGTTAGGTACTAATACCATATTTGTGTGTCTCAAATTCATAAGTTTAGGTATAATACCTAAAAAAGGCATTTAAATATGGGGATTGATAAATAAATACAAACGTAAGATATTTTACTCACTGGATCTCACATCTCTCTTTTTTTTGTCCCTTAACTACATTCTGGACTAATTTGTCAAAAATAACCCCTCACCCCCACCCCACCCCACCCCATATAACCAATTCACCTTCTCCTATCTATCCACAAACTTTCGGTGTCGATTATCCATTTAATTAGAATTTTTACCATTGACTCATGTTTTCATTCCAAGTTGACCTAAAAAATTTCATGTCAATCCGAGTTCATTTTATCTTGTTGAAACATCGGTCAAAGTTTCAATTTTCACAATTTTCCCACACATAAAATTAGAGACTTTTGATGTCAATTCCGGCCAAATCGAATGCCTGTTAAACCTGAAATTTTTAATATGAATCTCTGTTATAGTTTCAAGTCTATCTTCAAAATCTAAATTCAATCCGAGTTCATTTACTTTGTTGAATCGTCAGTCAAAGTTTTAATTTTCACAATTTCTCTCACACAGAAAATTAGAACTCCATCGTTGATTCTGGCCTACTATGATGTCCATTTAACCTAAATATTTTATCATTGATTTCTATTATTATTCCGAGTATACCTACAAAATCTCAAGTCACTCGGAGTCTGTTTACCTCATTGAATTACCAGTTAAATTATTGATTTTCATAGTTTTTTCACACAACAAATTAGAAACTTTCGGTATCGATTCTGGACATATCCGATATTCGTTTAACTTGAGAATTTGCCAATAATTCCTATTATCATTTTCAATCTACCTACAAAATTTCAGGACAATGCCCCATCTAAAATTAGCACAACACGCAATAAATTACCACAACCAATAATACTAAGATTATCGCATACAGTAATGTAATCTAAAATTACCACAACCAATAATATAAGATTACTACATACAGTAATAAATTATTACCACTTGTCATAGGATTTTCATAACTAATAATCTAAAATACAAAAATATAATTTTTTCAATAATAGATTATCATAAGTAGTAATCATATTATCTCAATAATCTAAAATTACCACAAATAGTAATCACATCCACTAATAAGATTATCACATCTAACTTAGATCGAAACTTTGATTACTCAGCATAGATTACCAATGAAACTGATACATCTGACTTATTTACTTGTTTACTCAGCAAACGTTAGTAATTAGTATGATCAATCTACCGTGTTTTGATTCTTGGTCCTTAAATAAGTGTGTCAGCAAGGCTTTGTTGACTTGTTTTTGTTTCACATGCTTGAGGCCGAAGTTGAAGGTACTTTTTAAGTAGTGATACAGGTGGAATAATACCTTTAGCAGCTCATGGTTGCAAGTAGAATTCCATTTTGAACTCATATATTTGAAGGTATTTGAGACCTGTCATTTGAATTTCTAAGATTACTAAGATCTAGTAATAAGATTACTGGTATTGATAATATGATTACTATCACTAATAATAATATTACTGATATCAGTAATAAGATTACTTGTATTGATAATATGATTACTACCACAGATAATAAGATTATTGGTACCAGTAATAAGTCTTAGATATAATGTGATAATGTAGTAAGCTTAGTGAAGACAACATATAAATGGAGAAATATACACTTTATGTTTGTGTAGTAAACAAAACTAATTTGTTATTGAGAGTTTTGTAATTTTCTTTAAAAAAAATGGTCCCTTATAATAAAATGATATTACCTTAGATGAAACAAGAATCTTTTTGAGAACATGTGTTGTCCACATTCATTAAATTTTGTAAGTGTCTCATGGTTGTGTAAATCTATAGGCATGGCTCCATCTTTTGTATTATAAGTGTATTTAACATGTAAAATAGAATGGGTAAAAGTGGACAAAAGGTTTTCTTGTTCTTGTGAAGAAATTTATTTCTGTCAATTTCTCTCGAACCATGAAGAATGTTTACATAATTTAAGGTGTGGAAGTATTATAAAAGTGTGGAAGTATTATAAAAGACAATAGTTGCTTATTAGTTGACCTTAACATACCATATGTTAATTATGTCTAAAGGTGTTCATCATTACCACAACCAATAATGAATTACTACCACGCACCATAAAAATATAATAGAGATTACCATAACCAGTATCCAAATTACCACAACCATTAATCAAATTACCATAACCTAAAATTTAGTGAATATATATATATATATATATATATATATATATATTATATATATATATTATTATTAATAGAGATTACCACAACCAGTAATCAAATTATTAACAATCAATAATAATAAAATTACCACAACCATTAATCCTCAAGTTTTTTTTTTTAGTTTTTTTTGCAATACATCCCATGTTTTCAGTGGCTGTCAAACTCAATTAAACTCTTTTTTTAATGCCTAGATATGCTTTTAAGTTGAAATTCATAGCTGCGTGAAATCAAAACAACAAGCTGCAGCTATAATGTTGCAATTATATATAAGTAAGAACAAAGATGGCATAACTATTCACCATAAACCAATAATCAATTCCAAATTATCATTCATCGCATCGGGTACTACTTCCATCGTCTCCCTCTAATCAGCGTCATCGCGGACGATAATTAGAATTGGCAGTATTTCATTGGGTAACGACATCTTCTAGAGATGCATCGGGCCGAAGCTCATCACCTTCGGCAGCCTCGTTGTGACTATGACATGTGTTCCTCAGTATCAAGTCATGCAGATCTTTGCCTTCCCACCATCCCGCTCGTCTCCCAAATTGTTGATGATCACCAGTAAGGCGTGTGTCCCAAAAAAAGCTCGCGTTGGACCCATTTGAATGCTTTAGATTCTTGCTCTTCGAAGCCTTCGTATCTGCCCTCTTTTCTCTCTCCTCATCAGCACTCCACGCCCAATCCCATGTTTGGAGATATGTTGAGTATGTTTTGTCGAAAATATAGGGATTCGCCCCAACCACAAGACCATCTTATAGCGTTTGGTGTAACAGTAGGTGAATTCCAAGCTTCATTTTTCCAATGCCTGGTAACCCATTTACGCACACGATGATACTACGAAAAGCTCTTTTACTTGGCGCTTTTAGTTTTTTATATTATGGCCTTTTTAGCGAGTTTAGGCTAATTATCGGCTCAACCCATGCTTCTAAATTCAGCTCCTTACATCTCACAACCTCCAAACTAATGTATTTCCCCGCCTTTGACTTTGTCGGCTAGCCCATCGGACTGGCTCATCCCAATTTCAACAACGCTCAGTTTATTATTATTACTACATTCTTGCTCGGAATAACTGCCATACCCAAAAATGCAGTCTCGATGTCCGTAATTTATTTTTCCCTTTCCACAAAATATTAGTTTCTTAGAATGGTAATTCATCATGTACATCAATTTCTTTTTGGGTAATATTTTTTTCTTCCGAGCTTCCCCCTTAAAGACCCCTACAGTTTTAGATATGCAGTTCCTCTAGTTACCCTCACTGGCTTCGAGTTTGAATTCGTGAAATCGGGTCAGCTCATCGCCTCTTTGAATTCCTTCTTGTTCGCATGCAGGTTTGAAAAAACCCGGTATTTTGTTTGG
>BMAC01000176.1:1386386-1397325 GCA_014905375.1 Phtheirospermum japonicum
GAGATCTTGTCATTCCGACAACAAGTATTTAGTATCAAGTTTCTTGATATTTAGTTTTCATATATTACTTTATATTTTGTATTGAACGTGAAGTGAAAGTAATATAATTTTCGGGTTTGTACACCCAAGTTCACAAGTATTTACTTGTGAACTGAATTTGTTTAATCGTGTTCTCATATTTTAAATTCCGCTGCATAAATTTACGTTACTCTGGTCGATGTTGTTAACTGGTGTTGTTAACATTGATTAACAACATCGTGAATATGAGACTTATTTTTAAAATCATAGACCTACTAATTTTACAATTGGTATCAGAGCGGGTTACTTAACCTTTTAAGTATTGATCCTTATTTTTTAGATGCTATGAATGCTCAAGGCAACCCGAGACCTTTAATCCTTAATGGTGAGAATTACACTCTCTGCAAACAGAGAATGAGGTGGCACTTGAAGAGCATGGATGAACGTGTCTGGAAGACCGTCCTTGTTGGATGGGAAAAGCCACGTATCACGGATGGCGAGGGCGAAGCCGTTCCCAAGAAAGAAGAAGATTGGACTGCTGACGAAGCAGCTGCTGCAAATTGGAACTCTAAATGCATCAACGCCTTGTGTGGCTATGTAGATGCAAGCTACTATCGAATCATCAAGAATTGCGAGTCAGCAAAGGATGCATGGGACGCACAAGGCGTTCATGCATTTAGAGTTCCAATTTGCAGCAGCTGCTTCGTCAGCAGTCCAATCTTCCTCTTTCTTGGGAATGGCATCGCCCTCGCCATCCGTGACACGTGGCTTTTCCCATCCCAACAAGGACGGTCTTCCAAACACGTTCATCCATGCTCTTCAAGTGGCCACCTCATTCTCTGTTTGCAGAGAGAGTAATTCTCACCATTAAGGATTAAAGGCTCGGGTTGCCTTGAGCATCCCATAGCACTAAAAAATAAGGATCAATACTTAAAAGGTTAAGTAACCCGCTCTGATGCCAATTGTAAAATTAGTAGGTCTATGGTTTTAAAAATAAGTCTCAATTCACGATGTTGTTAATCAATGTTAACAACACCAGTTAACAACATCGACCAGAGTAACGTAAATTTATGCAGCGGAATTTAAAATATGAGAACACGATTAAACAAATTCAGTTCACAAGTAAATACTTGTGAACTTGAGTGTACAAACCCAAAAATTATATTACTTTCACTTCACGTTCAATACAAAATATAAAATAATATATGAAAACTAAATATCAAGAAACTTGATACTAAATACTTGTTGTCGGAATGACAAGATCTCTTCCGATCTCTTCCGTCGGTCACGCAACTTCAAAGATCTTATTTCGCTCCAAGTAGTTTTCTTCTTCGTGTTCTTCTTCTCTTGTGCGTCGTCTTGCGTCGTGTCTTGCGCCTTCAAGAGATCCGTGCGTCAATCCTCTAAAAACCGTAAGTCCAAATTTTAGGATTTTTAATGTCTTAAATAGACAATTCTAAGATCCTAAACTGGGTAAATACCTAAAAACAAATCCTAAACACAATCTAGAAATAATTAAAATCTTGTGCATAAACTTGGAAACATACTATTGTCCTATATCTAGTTTCCTAACTTATTTTGTGCCCAAGAAAGTCAAATAACAAAATAAGAATTATTGACAAGAATAAATTTCTCAACCATATTACTTTTAACCCTAACAAAAACCTATGTAAATGTCGCAGCTCCTGAACATATCAGACAACACATGGCCAGGCTACACTCTATCGACCCGAATATCCGAACAGTCTTGATCTATGGGTACCCTAATGTCGGAAAAAGCTCGTTTATCAACAAAGTCACGAGGGTCAATGCTGATGTCTAGTCGTAAGCTTTCACAACCAAGTCATTGTTCATCTGTCATACTAATTAGAAATATCCGAGATACCAAGTGATCGATACATTTAGAATCTTAGACAAGCTGTTTGAGGATCTTAATATTATCGTGATTTGCGGTATTACGTCTCTACACATTTACGGGCTGTCATTTTATTCAATCACCTTCAGTTTTGAAGCCACCTCAAATGATTCAATCAATCTCAAATCGAAAGCCCTTTTTTAAATAATACGAGTCTAGTCTAGTGTATCCAGGATTCAAAGCCACCTCAAATTATTCCCAAAGGACGATTCGATCTCGTTCAGCCTACTTTCCACCACCTTCCGATGATGTCGATGAACTCAAACTGCGATCCCGAGATATCAGGCAAACTACACAACAATTTGATGGTGTGAGCTGTGGGAGAGAGATGATGTCGTGAACTGAAATTGATGGAGTTGAGGAGAAATTCGTACGGATTGAGCAGCAATAATCCGTACAAGATTGAGTTAAAGGTTGAGAAAAGCGTTAATGGCGTGAGATTGGGGGAGAGAGATGACAGCGTGATTTGGTGGGGGTGGATATCAAGGATTTGAGTGGCAAATTGTCCTAATTTTCGGCAAAATAGTTTGGTCAAAAAAAGTGTAAAACTTGTAGTTAGTGGAAAAAAAATGTGTGGTGTAGTTGGCAAAAAGGCTTTCTAGACTGTATTTATTGCTCTTTTCCCCTTTTAATATATATTTTATAACCAAATTTAATTTGAGATTATCCCAAAAAATCTCAAATTTGAGATCAATTTATAAAAAGGTCTTAATTTTTTATTTATTTTTTTAGATTTCAATCTCAAATTTGTTTGATTTAAATTGATAGAACACCTCAAAAATAAATTTATCCACCTATTGGTAAGACACAAACAATATTAATTTTTTCTAGTCAAAAATTAATATTAAGATCTTATATTTACCTAGTGGTTGAAGTTCTTAAAATTCTTTCAAGACACTAAAAATATTTTAAAAAGTAATAATATTTTGAGGTCTAAAAAATTTTAAGTTTGAGATGGTTAAAGTTAAAAAAAAATAAATTAAAATCCTAAAATATTAAAAATATTATTTTTTGAGGTCTAAAAAATCTGGGGTTAATATTTTGAGGTCTAAAAAATTTTAAGTTTGAGACGGTTGAAGTTAAAAAAAATAAATTAAAATCCTAAAATATTAAAAATATTATTTTTTGAGGTCTAAAAAATCTGGGGTTTGAGATATCTCGAAGGACTTGGAACTGAAAGACGAATTGCAAGACATGTAAACAATTCTGGATCTACGTTTATGATTAATTTGTCTTGAATTCACTCACAATTATTTCTTTCCAAAAAAAAAACAAAAAAACTTTTGTTTCTAGTCTAAACCTTTACAGAAAACTAGAAAAAACAAAGGACAGTCACTAATTTACAACTCAGTAAAAAGGATATAAAATAATGAATATTACAACATGTAAATCGCAGTCTATGTAACTTTCTCTTGATTCCAATCTCCTCACTCATCCAATACAATCAATATATCCCTTTCCGAGCATCCGATCATCTCTGGCTCGACCCAAAGATCAAACCGACACATTTTGCCCGTCTTGGCAGCCATTCAAACTAAAAAATTCATTTCATCAAATCCAAAAATACAAACCCGTTCCATAGACTATGCAACAGCATGGACGGTAACAAATTCCTCGACCTCGCATAAGTCACACCCATCACAACCCCAAGAGAAACCAACGGCAACATCCTCTGTACATTAAAATGCGCCAATGCAAATGCAACCGCGCTCACCAATATCGAGCACCACACGGGCATATATTTCGTCAAAGACGGCAAAAGAAAGCCCCGGAACACAATCTCCTCCCACAGAGGCGCGCACACGACGAGCACGAGCGCGTAAAGACCCATCGCAATTGGGTCGCGAGCCATTATCGACTGCTCGACGCTAGAGAGGGTGACGGGCGTCGAGGGCAGAACGGGTAATAAGTCGAGGTTGAACTGCGAAAGTCGGTTAACCAACGGGAACAAGAAGCACCCGAGCAGAACATCGATGATCCAATTTCCTTTTAGGCTGAATTTGAACCAATCGGATGGCAAGGGGCGAAAACGGGATAAGCATCGGTGGAGGATTAAGATTCCCGCAAGGCCTTCAGTAACGTCAGTTAGAAGGCTGAATAAAGCTTGACCTCTGAAGGTGAGCGATTCTTTGCTGAAGCCGGAAATGTGGGCCCCGAAAGGGATCATCCATGAGCCCACGAACCAGAACGACACGACCCAGAGAAGTGTTACCTATACCACCATAATTTAAAAGTGTGGAATTTGTTTTATTTTTATTTATTTTTTTTAAAAAAACTTGACATACAATCCAAAAGGGTGTATATGTACCTGTAGGATGGTCTCTGCAGTCCATGGTACAGTCCATGGTTTACCCATTGCACTAAAGAGTGCATCTTTAACCTGGAGAGAGAGAGAGGTCATAACCCTTGTTATATATATACAAATATATTAATATTACTTACACTCTTGAGATGTTTCAAAGATCATTCCAATTATATAACTAGTTTGCAATCAAAAAGTGAAATTTAACTGCATAAGGTGTTGATCATCCAGAAGCATCCTATTCAAGTATATAAATTACGATGCATGGTGGTTGTGTAATAGTATCAAAAATTATATCCTTTTTTTCATTTAAATACCAAGATATACTCAATAAATAGACAGTGAAAATGGTTATCAGAATCTTTGCAGAGACTGGATTTGTGTTTTTAATAAAAGGTCTTATTATAAAAGAAACTAATTGTCCTGTAAAAATAACTTATACTATCAGCCAATAATTTATCCTTCAAGCAACGGATAAACAGTTATTCTTATTTGAAACAATTACCATTTGGAATACAATACTTATTTTGTTACCACATATGTAATATTACAAGTTCATGCTGCCCAATTTTCAATCATCAACAAAAAAAAAAATCAAAAACAAGGAAAAGTAATTCTCACCTTTCTAAGGCTTGACGCCCAATTACTCCTTTCGACAATTGGTTTATTAATTTCTGCCGTCTCAGACTCATGCAGAAGTTCATCAGCAGACTCGGGATTCGGAGTGCCAGATGAAAATTCCTCATGCCGAAAGCACGAGATTTTCCACTTCTGAAACCACAAAGAGAGAAAAAAAAAAGAAAAAAAAAAAGCTCAACATAGAAGTATATAGAACTACATGTGAATAAGCATATTATACTCATGTTTCAAATTTTACATTCTCTGGTCAAACAGCAATGCAAATTGAGTGCAATATTTTTATTTTTTTTAAAGATATCCCATTTCATATTACAAATCTTCAAAGATTTCACCTTTTTGCAACTAAGTACAAAATTCACTTGTAAGCAAATAATTTTACACACACTTAAGTAAAATCATAAAACTATTTTTTATTTATTAAAAAAAAAAAAGAAAAGAAAAAAAAAAAGCCCACTTCACATCTCAACTAAATTAACAATTCGAAAACAATAATCAATCAAACTATCCAAAAAGGGAACCCAAAAATGTACTCATATTTTCCTGTACATCCTCGCAAATTATTTACCTTTGTTGGTAACCTGTGATGAGTTCCCGCAACCCGAAAGCTCAAAGCAGGAGCAAATGGCGATTTAGAGGTGAGTTTTGAAGCCCTAAATCTAGGGCTTGAGGTTGAGAAGAGTGGGCGCGGAGGTAGGGAGTGAATGCAATTTGAGCTCAGCATCAGATTAAATTTAGGCCGCTGAGCAAGAACCCTAGAATTAGGGATGGAGAAAGTGATTGAAGACATGGGTTGTGTGCATCTTGCAGAGCGCACCCAAAAAGAAAAAAACCCTAATTTAATTTTTTTCGTATATAGTAGTTTTTTTGTTTTTTTTTCCTGGTGTTCAAGTTGAGGAGGGTCTCTGTTTGGATTGTTTTCCTTTCTATGGTTGGAAAAGAGGGTTGGTGCATTCAGCAGCCAAGTTTTGATACTTATTGTGCAACTTGTATTTTGTCTTCACCTAATTTTTCTTAATTTTATTTGGTCAATTCTAAAATTAGTCTACGTAGAAACACATGGCAAAAGTTGGAATTTTTATTTTTTCTACCTGCCGTAATTGGATCTGGAGAAAAAAAGGGAAAAGAAAAAAAAAAACCCGGCAAAGCTCAACAATTGTAGGGTAAATAGTTCCGTCTATTTTTGTCATTGTCATTTGCAAAATAAATATTAAGTTTAAATTTATTTTTCAATATCGATGAAATTAAATAATTAGATGAAATTGAGTATGATCAGTAAGTATTTTCAGAGATATTCCTTTTGATGGAATTCGATACGAATAATCTTATGAAAATATACTTTTTGTGTGAATGAGTGACCGGTTAAATTCCAACAAAAAGTAAATGACTACACTACACTTATTAAAATATTATTTTCCGTTTATCTAGAAAAACCCTACATAAAATATATATTAAGAAAAAGAGCAATAGTAGAACTAGAAATGTATAATATTGGTTTGAAAATATACAAGAACAAATATTGTCGACCAATATACTCATGAAATGTAATGATTATCGTTTCTATGGGGTGTGTATGTAATGAAATTTTATATAAATGGATGTGCGATGATTGGGAAATGAAAGTGAGCTACATAATATATAAAAAATGTTGGTACAAAAAACGTTTCTCCTTCATAAATTTAAGAAATGATTTTCTTAGGCAAGCATGCTATTTGTACTTCAATTTCAAGTACACGTTTTAAGTTCAAGAACGTTCCTTTTCATACATGTTCCCTACCAAGTAAACCATCACATTTTAAAGATTTGAATCATGTGTGTTTGAAGCACACCACTTGGTTGGTGGCACCTGCCAATCAAAATACTTGGCCTTCTGAATTAGTACAACATGTGTTCAGGGAGAGTTATCAATGGATCGGGTTGGGTCCGGGTCTGGTATGGTCGGGATGAATGTTTTTGAACTTCTAGTTATGTTGACCACCGAGGCACGATTAGACGAACATATGCGTGTAAGGCGTAGTAACCTTTTTAGTTGGATAAGTTTTTTTTTTTTTAATTGAGTCAAATATTACACAATTTATAATAAAACTCAAAAAACTAAAATAATTAATAATTTATTAACTAAATAAAAAGTATGTTGATTGAGTATCAAATTTTTAAATATGGATTTGTTTTATTTATTTGTTACACTACAATAAATAAAATAATAAAAATACCGTAAGCTTCCATGCAGTGGTGAGCAAAATGTCATGCCCCACGCGTGAGGATCGGGCCATGGCGAGACGAGCATGGCCCAACGTGCATAGGGGTGGTGCACGTGATTGGAAATATGGTGCGAGAGTGGCACATGCGTGAAGGGTTCGGAATCTCCCACAAATGTTCAGGACTCGCTCGATCGGGTTCGGACCGAGAAGATTCGTGGGCGGGCTGAACTGATGGAAACTGCTAGAATAGACGGTTCAGGGCCATTCTAGTAGCATACTGGCTATAATACGAGATATGCCTTGGAGAGGCATAGATGAGACCGAAATATTGTAGAATTTCTTATAACATGTATGCTTGTAAATAATAGATGTGTCTAGATAGTGGTAGAATTATCTTAGATATGTCATGTACATATTAGATCAATGTGTATTAAGAGTAAAATCGTGTGGGACTAGATCCTTCTATTTTAGGAAGTGACTTGTTGTGTATTTATAGAAGATGTGAAACTAGTATGAATGAGAGTAGAACTCCTCGTTGTAACACTCGATTGAATTCAAGCAACCAAGTTTTTTGAAACTCATAAAGTATATATTTCCATGTTATTTCTTTGGTTTAGTTGGAAATCTATGATATAATATTGAATGGTGTTTTCATCAAGTGTGAACAACCTAATTTAATTTAATGACGACTAGTTTGTTTATACGAATGTTGTTCTCATAAAGTTTGAACAACCTAATTTAATGTGATGATTAATGACTATTTAGTAGAAAAATCTAAGGTTAGTAGAAAATCTAAGAAAATTTTAAAAAATCTAAGGAAAAATCCTAGTTAGTGTCAAATTGAACCATTATTTACTGTTTGATTTAATTTTATTGATTAATTAATTAAATAGATAAATTGACTAGATTATTCCTAAATAAACGATAAATATCGTCCTTTTTTACGAATTATAAATGCACGATGTAGACTTAGACTTGCTAAATCGATAACAAATATCGTCCGTTTTTACGAATTATAAATGCACGATGTAGACTTAGACTTGCTAAATTCGTGATGATTGTTAGGAAAATTTCATAAAATCCAATACCATTTTCGCTGTTTTAATTTGACACGAGCATTTAAAGTCTCTTCGGTATGAAGTTTTGTATCTTATTGTAAATTAGTATGGAATTTTGTTCATCCAAAGCCAAGTTCCTAAGTGTTAAGTGTTTGTTGTATATTATTATGGAATCGTGCCTAGCTCGCTGATCACAAAAGTGGTCAATATAAATTCAAAAGAAAATCACCATCATTCTAAACATTCGCATAATAATTAATTAAGAGTGCTATAAACAGCAAACATATGCGTCGAAATGAATTTGTTCAACAACCATGATAGTTCTAGAGGCCAGACTACTCAAAACATGAATTATGTCAAAACCAATACTAAGTCTACTTGCCTAAAAAATAATAATAATAATAATAATAATTCTACTCAAAACATGAATTAATGTATCAGCACAATCGCTTCAATCATCTCGACCATGAATCTCTGTATTTTGACTTTCGCAAGTATAAACAGACACACCCATTTTGGGCTATCTTTATCCACAAGTATAAACAGACATATTGCACAATATTTCCTGCAATTATAAAAAATGTAATCATTATTGGAAAAAAAAATGATATGAGCTTCATTAAAGATTCGTCATAGATGATATGCTAGTCCAATTAGTATGAAACTCCGAATTAAAGGATGCAATCAACCAAACAGGGGCCAAGTTTGGAATATTCATATTAAATGGGGCAATTAGTATGTTACAAAAGGCAGATCATGTCAGTTTGCAAATATTATTTATAATTTAAAAAGGAAATTTGGAAGATCAATACATTCACACTGTTTAGGTCATGAGGTAAACAAACATAAATCACATAATAATTTAGTCATGCAATATGAAATGCTTTCAAATAGTATGTGATAATCCCATATTAGATGCTAATACTAATCCACAAGTCCAGTTCATTATGGAGTTTAAGTACGGGATTTTCCAGACTTAATTGTTCATGACAAATGCGCCACGGATCAGTCAATACTTGGTATGGACAAAACCATAAATTAACAGAATTTCATACTTAGTTCACATCAAATTCCTATATAAGTTCACATCGTTATCAATTCATACGAGTTTTATTCACCCTTCTTCAACTTTAGCATGTAGTGTAAAATTTATACCGACGCATCAATTAGTATGAAATAATATACACATATCATTTCATTCATAAATCACATACTAGTTTTGTCATGTAAGTATGAAATGATTCCAACTATTATGTGATTACCACAAAATTAAATGAAAATACTACTTCACGCTAATTATACATTTAGTATATAATTTTCATAAAAAAACCATACCAACTATACGTTAAATTTAGTGAAGGTTTGCCCGAATTTCGGGATTACTAGTCACTTCATTACACATACGTACCATCAAATACTTAACAGAAGACCGTTTTCTTGTTTCTGTTACAAATCCATATTACATTTTTCAAATTTTTATCATAATATATTTTATAATACAGATATAGTGAAAAAGATTATATAATACTCGATAAAAATCAAAATAAATTACCAAAACTAGCTCTAAGATTTAACCTAATTACATAACAAAAATCAAATTAAGTACAAAAAAAAAAAACACTCGTAAAAAATTACAAATATCTTGCCGGGTATTACAAATATCTTCATAAATACCTTTTCAAATGGTAATTTGATATAAACAAACCAAAACAGGATGTCTACAATTTTGAATAATAAAAAGGTTCTGTAATTTGGCAAAATAACATGAAATGATCATTTTTGCAATTCATATAAAGAATTAATATAACAACAGTTACCCTGCTATTTTATAATATATAAAAAAAAAAAAAAAAAAAATCCCACAACCAAGTTTACGACAATATGAAGTTTTAGATTATTTTTGTGTGTACATATAGTGAAATTTGGTGGGATGTCCCTATACCATTATTCCTATAATTATTGTTTCTATAGAAGCATAACATAGCCATTGACTAAGCACAACAAAGTCAACCAAATACCAATTAACCCACAACCACAAAAACAGGACAACCAAGTGCCATCCAAATTCAGGCAAGAAACAACACTAGATCATTTCTCCCTTCTAATAAGAACACACAATCATCATCATTTTCCTCTCCAAGTGTGTGTTTGTGTGTGTGAATTTGAGTGGTTACGATGAGTCAAGTACAAGACATCACGTCCGAGGATCGAGTCCAGACAGAAATCGACAAACTCGATAACGCCAACAAGAAACAAGAACAAAGCATACGAAACCTCGGATTGAAAGCCATCCAAAACCTCAACCTATACTTCATCTTCCAAGCTGTCATCCTCGCCTCCACCACCACGTCCGCCGCCACCTGCCGCCACTGGTGGGTCCCGTTCGCCCTCTCCCTCCTGGCCGCCACTACCAACCTCCTGGGCTTCCTCGACACCATGTCGAAGGTCCTGAAATCGGGACAAGAGCTCGATCAGAGCCTGTCGGACCTCGCGTTCATGAAGCTGTACCCGATCACGTGGGACCAACTCAGCCGGGTTTTGCCGGGCTCGCCTTTGACCTATGAGGGCCGAGAGATTGTCCGGCCCAAGGCGTGCACGGTGAGAAACTGGAAACGGTGTTCTGTCGTTTGCTTGTCCGTTGGATTGGTCGTCGGATTTAGTGCGGTCGTGATGTACGGTTGCCATAGGATACTTTTGTCATCCAGGTGAAAGAAAATGTGTCAAACTCTGTTAAATTCCAAAAGGTACCCTTGAAGTTTGACAAAATTTTAAAAAACACCCATATGGTTCAACTGTAATATATTTATAG
>BMAC01000177.1:0-13338 GCA_014905375.1 Phtheirospermum japonicum
CATCTTATGAGCACCTACTTATGTATGTCGATGTCCAGACACCGTGACCGATGAGACGCGGTCCACATACACTAAGTACTAGTCTTAACGGGAAAGGCCTGTATCCTCATTATGGCGTAACCCTTTGACTAGGAACAAGTTCGATGAGTTACATTACGTGCTGGATTATCTCACGGTTCKGCTAGACCAATCCACCGTAATAGAGTAACTTCATCAGGACCATACCTATGCAACTAGCATGGGATAAAAGATATGGAATGCCAATATGTATAAAAGATATTATTACGAACAAAAAACCGATTGTGTTACAAGAGAATGGTCAGACCACAGCCACAAGTTGGCTTGTTGGTCACCTTATTCTAACAGAAGGGACGGGTTTAATAGGAAAAATGAATTGTGGCCGCGGGTTATGAAGTTATGGGTCGGGTCGGTGGGCCAAAATCCGAGTTTTAAACGTTTTCTGGGCTGGGTTTGGGTTGCGTTGACGCTGCGTCGACCGACGCAAGCCAGATCGACGTGACAGAGACCTTTTTCTCTACAGGTGCGTCGACGCCGCGTCGACCGATGCGGGCAGGTCTCTGCTTCAACGCGGGCGGAATCGCTGCGTCGATTAGTCTTCGCTTGACTGATCAATTCTCCTCGTTCGAGTCCTTCCATCTGTTCTAAAAAGATAAAATCAAAAATAAAGCATGAAGTAAACTGAAAATAAAACACAAAAGGGTACAAAAAGCTCGGGTTGACTCCCGAGAAGCGCAACTTTTAACGTCGCTTGCCCGATGCTATTTTGTGAGATTAATTCCAAACTCGTGGTGGATCTCCCATCACCACCAATTTCTGATTCTTCTTCCTTCCATCGCGATAAGGTTGCAGTCTATATTTGTGAACTTGGAAAAATGATTTTACGACCTCATCGTATAACGTAGCTATTCCGTACTCATCCATCTCTTTTATCAAGAACGGTCCACTCCATGCGGCCTTGAGATCAGTTGGATCAAACTTACGTTCGTGATTATACATCACTAATTGACCAACCTCATACTGCAAGTTTTTAACCTTCTTGGTGCGGACCTCTTTGATTTCTTCTTATTCCTCGTCCAATCGTTGATGTATGCCTCGCCCTTGTTCTTTGCACGTTTAAATTTTTGTTAGGGTCGAGGGAATTGTACTTCGAATGATTTGCTGGTGGCTTCAACTCCACCCTGTGCTCGATCTTAGGTGCTTCATTCTTCACATCCAAGTCATCTTGGAATTCATCAATAATATCACTTATGTCGATTTCTAGCAACTCGATCGAATCCTCCCCACTCAAACGCTTCTCGTCGTCAAACTCATCAAACTCCTTACGTAGGTCTACTTCGAGTGTATCCCCCACCTTTCTCGAAAATCCGGCGTCGTCCCCGTCGCCTAATTTGTCCACAACCACGACTCCTTTTAGCTCGTGGATGCATGAATAAATGGGATCAAAGAACAAACAATCATCTAGCATGGCAAGGGTATGAGTGTTTTGAATATCTTTCAGAGAAAATGTCACTGATTCGCCCAAAACGGTCATCATCATTCTTCCTTTGTGAACATCAATCAAAGTATGGGTGGTAGACATAAACGATCGCCCCAATAAAATGGTATGCTCCGTGCTCGCAATCGGTACTTCGCCAATGTCCAAGATCACAAAATCAACCGGAATCACCAGCTTTCCAACCTTCACTAAAACATCTTCAACCATCCCTAAAGGTAGCCGAATCGAGCGATCGGCCAACTGCAGTCGCATGGTTGTTGGCTTCAGTGGCCCAAGATCAAATTCTCGATACAGTGAATAAGGCATTAAATTAATTCCTGCTCCAAGATCCAACATCCCCTTTGTTGTTTTTCCATTAGCCAAGGAAATATTAATGCAGAAACTTCCAGGATCGAGTTCCTTAGGTGGTAATGGCCTCTTGAAAACTCGCTTACGTCCTTTGGCAATGTTACATATTGAGTTGTCGCCAAGCGTCTCTCCCTTGAAGCAAGTTCCTTGAAAGGTTTCACATAGGCAGGCATTGTTCTGATTACTTCCAAAAGTGGTAAGTTAATATTGACATTTTTTAATAGATTATATAGTTCCATGAATCTTTTGTTCTCTTTAACTGGACGCAAATGGCTTAGAAAAGGAATATCATCCTTGATTGGTGGCGTCAATTACCTTGGTGGTGATGGTTTAAGAACATCATCTTTGCCTAGGGCGTCATTCGGAATCGTCCCTTGAATGGATCCAGGAACATATCTATTAGAGGATTTATGCAGCTGATCTACTGCTTTAGAAACATCGCCCTTGCTAGGAGTTGGTGTTTTGTCCTTGACTTCGACTTCCTCATCCTGGTCAACTACTTCGTTGTCGATCTTCTTTCCACTGCGAAGGACATGAACTGCCGAAGCCTGTTCTGCCTGGCTTGGAAGTTTACCCTTCTCGTTTGAGAGCCCAGCTAGGTGGATCAATAATTGACCTATTACTGTCTCTAGTTTCCTTTGCCCAGCTGTATTATCAAGAATAGCCTTTTTCATTTCAGCGGTATCATTTCAAACTTCTGCCAGTCCATCCCGGTTTTTAATAGTTTCGATCACTTGATTCTGCTGCCAAACTAATAGCTGATCAGTTGATTGAACTATAGTAGACATCTGCCCTTGCGTATGGAAATTATTTTGAGGTGGTGGCAATGGTGCTTACGCATGTGGTGGTGGATGTTGCGGGTTGGGTGGCATATAATTTGGGTTTCCTGGGCCCCACTTGAAAAGGGGAGAATCACGTTGCGTGTTGAGTCTCTTAGCGGGTTGCTGCCCTGAATGTTGTTGATATGAAAAATTTTGGACAGCGTTAAAATCTTCTTACTGTTCACTGTTGAGTGGGAAAATGTCCGCTAAATGTTCGGGGGATCCACAGTGGTGACACGTCGTAGCAATCTTCTTTGAAGAGGCCTTGCTTGCCTGCTTGGCTTTCCAAGCTGCCAATTTCTCATCAAATATCTCCTCGCACTTCGCCTTGACTAATTTGTCGTCATCTAAATCAGGATCGGGTATGGATATCTCATTAACTTTTAATTTACGAGTCCGAGAGTTGGTTTGTCTAGATTCTTTGCTTTGCTTCTCCAGCACTCGTCCTTCCTCGGGGGCTGTCAAATCTCCGAAATCTCCTCTTGCCGCAATTTCAACTTCCCTTTTTCCATGGTCCAACAATCCATCAAAGAAAAATTGGTTAGTCATCTCCAGAGAGTAGTTATGGTGGGGGCAAGCTTTCAAAAGTGTCTTGTAACGCTCCGGCGTTTCATGAAATAAGTCTCCCTCCAACTGTTCAAAGGTAGCAATTTGCCTCTGAAGATGCCCCGTTATTTGTGCTGAATAATATTGATTTAAGAACTTCTCACTTATAATCTCCCAATCAGTCAACGAACCAGGTTCTAAGGATAGTAGCCATGACTTTGCCTTGTCCTTCATGCTATAAGGGAAACAAATCATTTGCACCTCCTCTTGGTTAAGGCCGTTAACCACAAATCGGCCAACTTCATCAACAAAGTAGTTCAAGAATGCCAAAGGGTCTTCATGGGCACCTCTGTGGAAAGTCGGAAGTAAATTAAGTTGATGCGGTTTAATCTCCACTTCCCTTGCAGTTGGTCCAAGAACAATAGATGACCTAAAAGGTACAACCTTTGGACGCGCCAAATCGTGCTATCTAGGTGCTCTATCTCCCCTCGGCTCTCTAACTCGGTCATTAGCTCTCTCGTAGTGGTCGTCATATGCGTTCCTTTCATAATTATTCTCACTCTCATATCTCCTTTCAAAATGTTCCTGTTCGTAGCCATGGTTTTGATTTGCCAACCAACATTTCTCGATGTTGCGTTGATGATTGACATTGTTGTTTCTCTCTTCATTTTGTCTTATATTCGCCATGTTGGGTGGGTGATCGACTATGTTGTTAAGTTGGCGATTTAGTTCTTCGTTATGATGTTGGTTAACTCCCTCGTTTCTCCCTGCATCTCGTCTCATATTCTCCACGTTTTGCTGATAATTAGCCCAATAAGCTCGGGGTTGTGGTTGTCCTTGCATAATGATTGGTTCACTACCATACCCGTTTCGAATGTGATGTGGAGGTGATCTTGGTGGGAAATCTCCGTTTCGAATTGATTGTGCTCCTATCATGGTGTCGGGAACTTGGTTTTGATCAATGGTAGTAGCAATGGATAAATTAAATGGATTTATGGGGATAGGCCTTGATCGTGCTTATTTTGGACGGTGAATATTGTCGAGTAATGGCGCAAGTTTGGTTCTAAGAAATCGCCTCTCCTGCATGCACTCAACAACAACTCAACGCACCAATGGCAAAAATCCAAGCCAATTGCAAAATAAAAAGAAAATAATAACTCAAAAAGAAAAGAAAATAAAATGAAAAACATCCTTGAATCCTACTCGTTGTCCCCGGCAACGGCGCCAAATTTTTGATTCAAGCTTTTGTGCACCCCAAATATATAATTTAAATTAAAATATTCAAGCTTACTCGCAAGAGTACGAGGAACTTGTAGGGTGGCAAGTTGACTCAAGTCGATTCTCTCGAGGACAACTGTTTGGTATCTTGGATGCTTTTCTCAATCACAAGTAAACATTTAACACATACAAATTGGGGGGTTTTGAGGGTTTTGATTTAATCATGAGCTACGGATTTAATCAATATTAAATTTAAACTAATTAACCTTAACTAGATTACCTACTAGGATTTTAAAAGCAATAATTAAACTAAATCAAATAGCAAAAGTACCAACAACGAATTATAAAGCATAAGTAAAACTGAATAACCTAAAGCAATTACTACCACAAATCTTAAGAACGGAGTTAAATAGTACGAACCTAATTGCTTAATAACTTGAATTCAACTATCCAATATCCAAGCATGAAATAAACACAATTTAAAAACTAAAAGATTAAGAACTAAATTATCCAAAATAACCCAAGTATCAAGCATAAAGTAAATCAAGAATAATTTATCTAATCCTAGAGTTAACTAAGAAATTAACTAAGAAAGCAATTAAGAGTTTAGAAGACTTATTGAAACTAGTAAAAGCGATAAAAATCTCCAGCGAGCCCGGAGTTGGAACAGAGATCTTGACTTGAAGTGAATCTTCAACGTGAGGAACTTGGATCTTCAATCTCGATCTCTATCTAAGTAACGGAGTGTGTGGATGCATTATTTATGTGCTCTCTAACCCTAGGTAGTCGTGTGTCTCTTTAAAAAGTCGAAATATGAAGGGTATTTATAGTTATTACATGCCTTAGCGCACAAGAAACCTAAAAATGTATTTCTGGGCAGTCACGTCGACTTCGCATCGACTGACGCGAACAGGGGTTCGGCGTCGATGCTGCCTGTGCACTCACGTCGACTGGGCAGAGGCGTCGACTGACGCGGTTATGGATCAACATAACAGAGAGTTACGTTAGCTTAGCATCGACATAGTGTCGACCGTCGTGGGCAGAATCGCGTTGACACTTGCGTCGACCGATGCAGCTTCGCTGTTCGTCTCATTTTCTCGATCTTACTGCTACTTTTTCACCGGAAAGCTCATTCTTGACTCTCGAACATCAAACTTCATCTATTTACACGCTGAACTCTTCCGATTACTTAGCTGTAAGGTGAAATATAACGAATAATCACCTATTCTCATCAATTACGATCAAAATACGGTAAAATAATTTGGAAGTATAAAAATACGGAATTAAGCTTAAACTATCCGACTTATACCAAAAACAAATAGAAAAACGAACTAAAATACTAATAAAAATAAGGACAAATCTGCGCTAATCAAGGGGCAAGTGTTTCATTAAAGTTAATTCCTTCAATATGTGTGTACCCTTGTGCAACCAGCCGAGCTTTGTTCCTCACAATGTTGCCTGCCTCATCAGTTTTGTTCTTAAAGATCCACTTTGTCCCAGTTACGTGAGAGTTTTCTGGATGAGGGGCTAAATCCCAAACATCATTTTTGGCAAATTGGTCCAGCTCCTCTTGCATTGCCTTTATCCAGAACTCATCCTTGAGCACATCCTCCACATGCTTGGGCTCTGTTTTAGAAAGATAAAAAGACTCGCGAATCTTAGAACAATTAGTAGACAGACAGACGTACCTGACCATTTCTTTGAAATTTATCTGTCTCCTTCTTGTACTCCTTTCATCTAAATCTCCGATGATTTGGCCCACAGGGTGGTTTCTCTGAATTCTGGATGGGATATCCCTCTCATAAAGATCAATGGTGTCAGCCGGATCTTCTTCTTCTAATTCAGAATCTGATTCTGCGGCGGCTTGAGTTGATATTGGTTCTGATGTTGTGTTCTCAGATCCAACATTGGTACCAACATCACTCAATTCCCTGGTTTCAGTACCTGCATCTCTGTTTTCAATACCTGCACTATCATCTACAGGAAGAGTGACATTTTCTTGAGGATTTTAATCATAGACCAGATCATTATCCTCTGTAGGTTTAACTCCACTTGTCAGATCATGGAACTTGATATTAACTGACTCAAACATTCTTCGAGTTCTAAGATTAAATAACATATATGCATGACTATCTTGGGAATAACCCATGAAGATGCACTTGTCACTTTTTGAGTCTAGTTTAGCTAGATGATTCCTATCATTGAGCACATAGCAAATACATCCAAAAATGAAAATAGCTCAAGTTCGGTTTTTTACCCAACAGCAATTCATAGGGTGTGGCACATGACCCTGGTCTAAATTAAACCATATTTATTATATGACATGCAGTATTCATAACTTCATCCCAATAATGTTTTGCAATACCATTAGAAATAAGCATAGTTCTAGTCATTTCAGCAAGAGACCTATTTTTTTCATTCAGCTATGCCATTTTGTTGGGGAGTAATTGGTGAAGAAAACTCGTGACTTATACCTTCCGAAGTGCAGTATTTTGAAAAAGATGCATTTTCAAATTCTTTTCCATGATCAGTTCTAATCCTACCAATGTTCACATTAAATCTCACACACAACCTCTTTGCAAGTTTTTTGAATGCTTCAAAAGTTTCAGATTTTTCTTTTAAGAACTCTACCCAGGTGAAATGAAAGAAATCATCGACAATGACTAATACGTACCTTTTACCACCAAGGCTCTCGACATAAAGTGGTCCCATAAAGTCCATATGAAGGATTTCGAAGCAAGATGATATCGTGAGACTCTGCATGACTTGATGCGGCACCCTGACCTGCTTTCCTTTCTGACATGCCTTGCACACAAGAATGATCTTGGTGTTGAGCTTAGGCAGCCCATTCACAGCTTCCTCTTTGGCCAGCCTGTCCATCATCTTGTAGTTAACATGCCCAAGTTTTTGATGCCACACCTCAGCATCACTTAATTGAGACAATTTTCAAAAGGCATCACTATTGATTTGATAGCAGTTATCTGAAGTCCTCGGCCAATGAGGATACATGGTCCATTTTCCTCATAGACTTCACACTTCTCTCGATTGAATTTGACACTAAACCCACTGTCGCAAAGTTGACTTATGCTTATCAGGTTCGCAGTAAGTCCTTCTACTAGTAACACATTTTCCAGAGTTACAACGCCGGGAACATGGAGAGTTCCTTGGCCAATGATTTGGCCATTTGCACCTCCACCATACTTTACCTTTCCACCTCAAAATCTGACAATGTTGGACAGTAGTTCTTCTGACCCAGTCATATGCTTCGAGCATCCATTATTGAAATACCAGGCTCCAGGGACGTGGGATCTCAGAGAGGGATGGATCATATTGCACTTAATGTTATTTTTCTTGACCCACACTTGTTTGAACCTGGTGTTGGTATTGATGTTGATAACACGGAAACCAACATGGGATTTAGCTGCCACCTTTGTTCTTTGAAAGTGTCTTCTCTCGCCAATAATCTTCCAGCAGAATGGTCGAATGTGACCTGGCTCACCACAATGATGGCACACGAACTGTCTCCTTCTCTTCTTGTGCTGATTGGTCGATTTTTGTTCTTGGCTTGATGATTGTGATGGCTGATTCAGTTTATATCCAATCCCATGCTTTGAGGTTTCTGGGAAACTCATCTCCAAGATTTCGTCGAGCTTTGCCTTCCCCTTGTTCAGATTTATGATGGTTCCTTGAACCCTCTTCAGCTCGGTTTTCACCTTTTCTAGCTCAGCATCCTTCTTGGTGAGCGACGATTCTAATCGGACCATTATGTCAAGTTGATCACTCTTTTTCTTGGTTAGTCTTTCAACCTCTTTCATGAGATACTTGACCTTGAGTACCTGTTTTCCCCAACTAACAAACAGTTACTTATGCTCAATACTCAACTGCTCGTATTCTTCAAGATAGTCAGTAGTCTCTACATTCAGGCACACGATGTTGGTTTCAAGGATACCAACATGGACTTCGTCATCCCACACAACATTAGAAAATATGGATGGAACCGGTTCAAGCGAGTCGGAATCATTGACATCCTCAGTGAAGTCTGTGGCAACCATGCTCTTTTTCCTGAGAGTGTTAGCACACTCATTCTTGTAGTGTCCCCAACCTTTACATTCATGACATTGAATTTCACTGAGCGGTTTCGGGGAGCTAGATGCATTGGATATTGATGGTGAGGACTGCGATCTGGGAAGAGTGCGTCCAGTGAACTTTGGTGCAGACACCGGTGGCTTGGTCTTTGTGCTTGATCCTCCAATGTTGTTCTTTTTCTTTAGGAAATTATTAAAACGTTGGGTCACAAAGGACAGTTTGTCTTCCTCAAGAGTAGTGGACTCCATCTTTCTCAGAATCCCTTTCATATCAAACTCTTCATCTTCTTCATCATTGTCTGAGTTAGCATCGGAGGAGAGAGTCCTGGACCCGGTGACCCTAACTGCTCCTTTTTCAAATTGGAATCGTCTTCTTTTTTGTTATTTGGAACCAAGACGCTGCCTTTAACCATAATCGACCCACTCTCCACCATTCCTTCGCCAATTTCACCCAATTCTCCGTCAATTATCCCTTCGCCAGTGCCAACCCGACCTACAACCATAACATGTTGTAAGTATACATATAACGAATTAAGATCATCACAGAGAAACGATAAATTTGGATTGATAAGTCCATTGAATCTTCAGCATGGAAATATCGAAGAAACGATACAAGAAAGAATTGGAGAAAAGGATTTTGAGTGCTTCCTTGCACCTCTCTATGAGTAAGAAGTTTCTTTAATTAATAATTTGTTTATTTCTTGTTCTAATAAATTATGGTCTTGTTTCACATTTTGTAGGACTCATTGGCAGTTCATGGTTCTTTGCCCCAAGTACAATTATGTGGCCTGGTTTTGCTGTTTTCAAAGAAAACCAAAAAAATGTATTTCCTCTAAGATTGAGACGTATGTTTTCTTTAGAATTTTCTTTGAATTAGTTTTATTTGTCATTTTCTTGATGCTTTTCTAATTTATTTTAATATAGAGCATTCAATACATACCAATTAATAAAAGAGACGCACTCACGACAGTTCAAGAAGCTTGAGTGGGTTTATCCAAAGGTAATCTGTGTTGATGTATAGCAAACTTTAAGATTCGAAAAAATGTTTGAAATACAGTTGAAAGTGTTCGTGTCTACATCAAATTATGTTGATTTATATGTTGAATATTAATTGATTTATTTACTTATTTCCAGTGTTGTAAACAAGGTGAGGCTGATGAATGCGGGCTCTTTGTTATGCGACATATGCTTGAGATCATCAAATTAGATATTGTTGACTCATTCAAAAAGGTAATTTTAATAAAGCAAAATTATTATCATTTTGTTGTAGAAGTCAAATCGTATCCCAGTCAATTTGCATTAATTCAAAACTTGTCAATTGATATCTTGTGATGAGTTGCGCGTATTGCGTGAGTTAATTTTCATTAACTCAAAACTTGTCAATTTATATCTTGTGATGAGTTGTGCGTATTGCGTGAGTTATGCGTATTTCCTGAATAATGTGTATTGCGTGCAGGTATTCAATATGGCGGGACCTTATTCGGATGATGACATTGATGTAATTCGTAGACGTTCAGCCGAGTGTTTTCTAGAGGTCATTACTTGAGGGTGCGCATTGCATTTTACTTTGGTTTGAAGAACAACTATCTCTGATAAAACCTTTTTTTGTATGTGACTTGTGGTGATTGTTGTTTTGAACACTTGATGAATATTGTGGTTTTTTTTTTGTTGTTTTAGGTTGCTTTGAATGGATTGGGATATTGTATTTGGTGAAGTATATTTTTAATTGAGATTTGGTGTTTTAAATATTGTATATTTAATGTTTTACATTTGGGAAAGATGAATACTAAAAATAGGCAAAACTTTCCAGATTATACTGTAACTTTCAAGAACGGCATTTGAAAAAACCATTCTTGTAAGTTATACTTTTCCATAACGGTATTTGAAATAACCGTTCTGGAAAGTACAACTTTTCAGAAGGTATTTGAAAATACCGTTCTGGTAAGTTATACTTTCCAGAACGGTATTTAAAAATACTTTTCTGAAAGGTCGGGCTTACCAGAACGGTATATATAATACCGTTCTGGAAAGCGCGACTTTCCAGAATGGTTTTTTCAAATACTGTTCTGGAATGCGCGTCTTTCCAGAAAGGTATTTTTAAATACCGTTCTGGAAAGTATAAGTTACCAGAATAGTTTTTTCAAATACCGTTCTGGAAAGCCCGACCTTTCAGAACGGTATTTGAAAAAACCGTTCTGAAAAGAGAGACTTTTTAGATCGGTATTTGATCAAGGACTCGATCTATGATCAAGGTGTGTCAYTCACATAGATTCCATGGAYGATTCACAAGATCTAACAATTAATCTAAGAGCTAAAGCTAAAAGCATAAATTGAAGACAAAGCATTAAATTGAAGAAAAGCATGAAATTAAAGGAAAGCTTACTTAAATTAAAAAGAGAATCCAAAAGCTTGAATGAAATTGCGACAAAATAAAATCCAAGGGAGTCTTTGAATTCTTCTTGAGCTTACAAACCCAAGAAAATCTTGAAATTATATCTAAACTCTAGAGAGAGAAATTTTAATCCCAAACCCATGCTTGGGTTGGGAGGAGAGTAGATTTTTTTTTTACAAAGTGAGAGTAGTCTCCTATTTATACTAGGTTTAGTTGGGTTTAAATGGGCCAAATTAGCCTTAAAAGCTTGGATTTCCAGGGTTTGACCAAGTTTGACCCGGAATATTCTTTCTAGACACTGGGCGTAGCTATGGACAGGTGGGCGCACCTTGGCTGAGCACGCTCGGAAGGTTCTAGGCGGGAATGTTGGCGAGGGGGTTGGCGTGAGATTTGGCGAGTGCCAGGGCTTGGCGCGGAAGGTTGCGTGGGATTTGGCGAGCGCCAGTGGCAGGCGCGCGGGACTGGCGCGTGCTTGGCGTGAGGTTTGGCATTGGCTGGCGATGCTTTGTGTAAGGGTTGACGGCGGGCAAGCGCGGGCGCTGGGCGCTTTCAACAGGCGTCGGCCAGGAGCTGATGAGCTTGGCAGCGCAGGAGCTGCCGAGCGGATGAGGGCGCTGCTTGCCGAGCGGATGAAGGCGCTGCGCATGCGCGGGCGTACTGGGCGTGCCTGGCATGGATTTTGGCGTCAATGTTGGTGAACGCCAATGCTTGGCTTCAATTTTGTCTTGCCATGGCAAGCATTCCAGAAAGTTTGGCATTTTGGAGCTTGCTCTTGGCACCAATCTTGCCACGACTTGGCTTGAACTTTGGCCCTTAATGCCTTTACCTATAAAAATAGGATTTTGAACATAAAAACCYAAGARTTTCACCAATCCTCAAATCAATTGAAACMWTTTAACCAAATTAAATATAAAATCAACAAGACACATGAAAAACAACAAAACTAGAATAACCACCTAGAAAACCTAACTAATCGACTCAAAAACTACTAAAAATAATATAAAACACTAATTAAGAATACGAGAAAAATACCACAATTACATGCAAAACAACCACCCCACACTTATCGGTTTGTTCGTCTTCGAACAACGAAAAGAATCGAGAATGTACATGCAATGAACATTATGCAAAAAAGAAAAATCCTTGTGCTTATCCTGTTTAGGATAAACGTATCAACATAAACTCGTTATCGTCAAGCATTGCTCGTATTACTCTTTCTCAAATGAAAACCAAATCGATGACTTCCTCTCAAATGAAATTCTGAGGGTGTTCGCTCAAGTGTTTGTTATATGGGACGTGTATACTATCAAGTCGGACAATGCATGCACCTTGTCAAGATTTCACAAATCAGAAACTCAAARTCACCCATTATACATGACAAATAAGAATYGAAAGAGGTCTTTATTTCGGTTTTAATGTTGTCTCTTTGGTAAGGTATGGAATATTTGGATATAGTGGCTAACTCACGATCAAACGTGATCAATAACACACGAAACCCTAATTTCTAAAACCCGAAGCTTATGATCTCTTCACCCTTCCCAAATTACCAAACTTTCATTCGAAACCCTTTCATACACTTACACACTTTCCCGACTTTTATTTCACAACACTTAGAAGCTTTTTGAATTCGTTTCTTTTTACTAAACTTAGCTTTTTTAAATTAGCCTTGTCGCTTGAACGCACGCTTTATCACTTTCGTGATTTGTATTGGAGTTTTATTCTCTTTTTTCATTTTTTTCTTGTGTATAAGGAACTCAAAACAAAAACCCGAAATTGATTTCCCACACATTTCTAGTCAACTAACAACATACACTCTCATCTCAAAATTTATGAAGATATAAGAACTAAAATCGAGCTCGGCTAACAATAAATGTGGCATAGGMTCAAGGGGGCTCATTTGGGATTTTTAAGTAGCTTATATATTTAGATATTGMCGGAATAAGGGTGATATATGTGCCTCGAGGTAATTTYCAAATTCAATCATGTACGAGCAAAATCAAGCCAACTCAATGCAATTTCCATAAAAATGYAAGCAAAAYCGATAATTCACACAAGGCTACTCACTAGTATGCATCGGGTTTTGAAAAAAATATCAAAAGAGCTTTAAGAACTTTGTAATCTTTTCACGAGTAGATGTTGAATTGGGAGATGCGATAGGAGCAATCACCAGGATAATCGGACGAAATGGGCCCACGTGAGGAGTAACAAGAGGATTATGAGTCAGTGGTGGAGCAAAAGATTGTATAGCACAATCAAGGCCTGCTTGATACCCATGACCCCCATACACTTCGTGCGAATGAGGCATAGGAATGTTGAACGAGGGATATGAAGGACAAGACGTGGTATCGTAACCAGACATTCCACACTATGCACACGGGGGAGCCGAGCTCGGGCTAGATATCTTAGCAATTT
>BMAC01000177.1:21759-39063 GCA_014905375.1 Phtheirospermum japonicum
TTATTAATTAAAGCTTAAGATAAAATTTTATTTTATTTTATTTATTTATGTAAATTTTAAAATAATATTATGATATTTTTAAATATATTCTAGCTATTATCGTGGTCAAATTTAAATTAATTCTGCGGTAATGTATATATTTTGATATTTTAATTTCGAATTCCATTGCAAGTAGATTAATTTAATTGTGTCTGTAGATTTGATCATTTATTATCTATTAACTATTAATATATTTCTTCTTTATTTAATTTGGTCAGGTTATTATTTTATTTTATCTTCTTTATATCGAAAATCAATTTCTAAAGTATATTCGAGAATGTATAAATTTAAAATTATTAGTTCAAGGTTTATTCATTTTTATTAATTTAATTTAACCTTTTTTATCTTTGTATTCATTTTCTTATGTTTATGATTTGTTGGTCAAATTTCTACTATTTAGAAATTATGATTTAATTTACTTAAATATTTATAATTTGTTCTCTAATCGTATGATTGTCACAGGCGGCGTGAATTTGTCTGAAAATACATGCCCGCTCATGATTTCATATGCCATGACGATAAATAAGAGTCAGGGTCAATCGCTCTCGAACGTCGGCCTTTATCTGAAGAGTCCCGTGTTCAGTCACGGTCAGTTATATGTTGCTGTGTCGCGTGTCACCCATCGAAAGGGATTGAAGATATTAGTTTGTGGTGATGACGATTCGGGATCGAACATGACCAATAATGTGGTGTATAAAGAAGTATTTACGAACGTATGAACTTAACGTTCATGTACGTAGTGTGGTTTCGATCTATAATTTATCAAGTGTGAATCTTTTAGTTATTTCTCTCAATCTTTATCGTAGATATTTATTTATTTATTCACATATTAAATAATAAATAAAATAATATTAACACAACTTGAATTTTTATATTTAATTTTCTGCCCCATACATCGCACGGGTGAAAAAAAAAATAGTAATTTATCAAAGGGAGATTTATATTTTAGCCAAATGCTCTTGGTTAAAACTGGGATCGCAAGACAAAAGCCAAAAAGACGTCATCAAGTATCCCACACCAATCTACACTTCACTAATTAAACCAACCCAAGACTTACAAGCCCAAAACAAAAACTCATCTTCTGTAAAAATTAAATCCAATCCTTACTTGCAGGCCCAAGCCCACACCACTTCAACAAACCCAACACAATAAACATACTCCCACACGTCTGCACCTCCACAAACACACACAACGTCACCCTCTTTGTCTCCCTCTCTCCTACTCCATTCTTTCCCTGCACTCGAAAACACGCCCACAGCACACACCGCGGCTCCTCCGTCCGCCTCTCTCTCTCCGCTCTCAGATTTCCTCTCGCATCACACACCCACAAAAATGAGACCAACAAACAACACGAATATATACCATCGAACCATTCCTTGAAAATTAAACCCAATTCGAAAAATAAAAAATAATTCTCCTCTCTTCGATCCTCGACTGGGCAGTCCGACGGGTGTAAACTGGCGAACGGCACCCGGCGACGGTGATCGTGGGGCATCTGCGAGGTGGCTCGACTGGACTCGGGTCCTATTGAGCGGAGCCTCCTTCTCTTTCCCCAAATTTCAGAAATCGGGAAATGGCGAACAGCACGGCAATTCGGCGGTGAAGGCGCTGACAATTCGGGCGGTGGTGTTCGGATCCTGGCGGCGAATTTTCCTCCGTCATCGACCCAGAAAACTGGAAATCAGTGGCGGCATGCGGACTCGACAGCGGCAGCGGCAGCGGCGGCTTCTCCAGCTGTGCGGCGAGGCGACGGAAAACGGAGAGGGCAGCTGCAATTGGGGCTTCGACTTCAAGGGCCCTGTACTAATTTCCCGGCAATGGCGACGGCGACGAGGTGAGTACCGCAAATGAGTTCTGGAAGCGGCGGTGCTAAAGTACGGCCCCGATGGTGATGGCGTTTGGCGGCTGCAAGGGTTTCGTCGCGACGCGTCTCCTGATTGAATTCCGGTCGGTGGCTCTGGCGAAAATAATTAACGGCGAATGTTTTCTCCCAATTTCAGAAATCGGCAAAACGGCGGGGCTCCGACCGGTCGAAACCTTCTCTTTCTCAAATTTCAGCAAACAGCTGGTCAATTTCCTTCTCCTTGGACTCGTCAACGTGGCCCCGGCGGAATTGGTGGCTTCGGGCTGCGGCTTGGCCGTGAAAATATTCTAGAAAAGAAAGATGAGAAACTTGGTTTTACTTGCTGCGGCTGAGGCAGAAATTAATATCTGAGTTTTAGGAGGAAGCGATTCATGGCGGCAATAGATTTTATGAAAACTAAAAGATGTTCGTGATTAATAATCGTACTTGTAGGAATGTATTAGGTTAAGTATGTAATCTAATAATTATGAATGTAGCGACGTAAATAAGAGCAAATGGACCACATAGGTAATGAGATTGTTGAATTTGACCTTTTAAAGTAATGGGCCATAAAAGTTAACAAGAAGAACTAAAAACAATTGAGATTATAGCTTATTTGAAATATTTGACATGAGAATGATAACTTGAACTTGTTAAAATTTAAATACATGCAAGGTAATCAAACTCGTCCTAAGATGAATCAGATATTTTAAATAAAATTGGAATTTAAATAAGAAAGTGTAATAGAGTATTCATGATTCTCAAATAAGGTAAAGTAAAATATGGGATGTTACAGTTACTACCGTTAATAATTTTCTTTCGAAAATTAAATATTTTTTTTTAACTAACGGTAGCTCTAAAGGTTACAGATACCACTAGGTTACCGCTAAATTTTTATTTTTATTTTTTTACTTTTTTTTTAAATTTTTTTTATTTTTCGGTCAAGAGATATACCTTACATTCACAACCTACTTAGCTTTCTCCGGCAACGGCGCCAAAATCTTTATTTGAACTTTTCCGCAACTGTTTTTATTTAAATTTGTCAATTTTAAAAAGTTCGCCCGCAAGAGAATGGGATCACTTGTAGGTGGATAAGTTGACTCGTGTCGATCTCAGAGGAAAAAGTTAGATTCGAAAGTTTGTTTTGCGTTTGCGTTTCTCCAATAAGAAATTAAAGAAAAACACAAGGTCCAATATTTGTTTGAGGATTTTAAGATCTAAGGATTAATTAAACTAAATTAATTCTAAGGATTATCTAAATTAGGACCTAATTAATTTAAACTAAAGATTATTTAATTTAAGAATTAATTATCTAAAACTTAAGATTAATTTAACTAAGAACAATTAAATTTAGAAATTATTATTAATTAAAAGATTTTTAAAACGATTTGAGAAAACTAGGGTTCTAGAGTTTCGATTCGTCTCCACGATCTTTTGGAATAACCCAATTGATGGTTCACAACGAATCTTGACTCTAGACCCATTAGATCTACCTAGAGGTGTCCAGCGGTTTGCACGAACCGGCCAAACCGCCGGTTCGAACCGTAACCGCCAATAAGGCGGTTCGGTTACGGTTTGAGCAATTCTCAAACCGTGAACCGGCGGTTCAAACCGCCGGTTTGTGTTTTTTTTTAATATTTTTTATACATTTATAAATATTCATTTTTCAAGTCATTTTTTAACACCAAACTCATTCGATATTTTGAATTGTGATCAATAAGAAAAACATTTTATCTTATAAGTAATAGCCACATGATCGCGATGGAGATATTAATCATTTTTACAATTCAATAAAATTGTGATAACTTATATCTTTCACCCTCTCTAAAGTAATACGAGAAAATTATGTGTACTTTGATTTTAATGGTTAGGGCGTTACAATTTAATATATACGTTATTTCAATTGTTTAAAGTAACAATTTCAAATTTTAAAATTGAATATTTGAAAATTGTTAATTCTTTTTGAATTTATTAAAAATAGTATTTCTATTTTCTCACTTAAATTCAAGATTCAAATATTCTAATATAAATTTTTTATTTCAAATTCAAATATTTTAGATGATTCAGTATCTTTTTAATTAACTCAAAATCTCAAATGATTAGTTCTATTTACTCACTTAACCTACATTTATATATATTATATTATATATATATATATATATATATATATATATATATATAATATATATATAATATATATATATATATATATATATAATATAATATTTAACTTCAAAATTTTTAAATATTCTAATTAAAAATTCTTATTTTAACTACAATATTTAAATAGTTCAAGTTTTTTTTTTGAATTAATTCAAAGTGTTATTAATATTTTATCACTTAACCTCACGTATTTTTTTAAATAAAATTAAAAATAAACATAGGGAAAAACCAAAATATTTGAATTTTAAAAGTTAAAAAAAAAAAAAACAACACAAACGTCCAAACCGGCCAACCGAACCGTGGCCGAACCGTGAACCGGCGGTTCACAAACCGCCACCAACCGGCCGGTTTCACGGTTCGGTTGCGGTTTGAGGTTTTTGGCCAAACCAAACCGACGGTTCGAACCGTGAACCGGTGGTTCGAACCGTTTGAACACGTCTAGATCTACCCAATAATTATAAACATAATCAATATCTCAATCCAAGCACAATCAAAATCACAATTCGTCATGGAAAAAAAAATAAAGAATTTTCAGATCAATTATATTAATTAAACTAATTGAAAACATGCAACTAAATTAAAGAGCGAAAGAAATAATTACTTACTAACTAACGAAGACGAGTTGACAGCGTTTGGTTGAAGAAATCTTGAATCTAATCTACTTTATCTAAAAACTAAAAAATTAAAACTAAGAAGTATGGAGAGTAACTAAGAAAATAGAAGGACACTCTTTGGGGTTGTCAGCCCCTAAGAGGCCTGGGAACCCTAGGAATATGATTATGTATGGAAAAATCCGAAATACATAGGGTATTTATAGTTTTTCCATGTCTTGAGTTACAAGAAACCCTAAAAACGCGTTTTCAGCGTCGAGCGTCGATTGGAGCGTCGATCGACGCGTTTAGAATCGACGCGTCAGAGAGTTCGTGGGCATTGGCGTCGACTGAGCGTCGATCGACGCGAGCAGCTCTCGGCATCGACACGGGCAGGGGGTGCGTCGACGGCCACGTCGGTCGACGCGGTCATCCAGTGCAGCAAGTGGCAGCAATGACTCGGACACTGGGTAACCCAGTGTCGAACTGGTACCCAGTGTCAGCTTAAATACTTCGAATCGAAGCCCATTTTCGCTGAAACTCCACTCGTAGGCCCATTCTGGACTACGTCCAAATCAAAATACTTCAAAACACCTAAATTAAACATAAAATTAATTAATTAAGATTAAAAGGCGGTAAAATAAGCTGGAGATAAGAAAATACGAATTAAGCTCAAATTACACAACTTATACCAAAAATAATAAGAAAAACTAACTAAAATACTAACAAAAATCAAGATATATTCGTGTTAATTAGTAATTCATCAATCTTTTGAATATTATTCTTATGTTGAATGATTTATAATATATAAATAAGTGGTTATACTATTTAAACCAAAGTAGAATAAGGCAAAAGTTAAAATTACAAATTTCAAAAAATGAAGAGTTAAACATTATATAGAAAATGGTTAATAAAGATATAATTAATTGGTAAATTGTAGTTTACAAATTTTGAAAACTTCCTTGTACACAACATTCATAGTATTATTTCTACATTGGTTATCATCTTCGCAAATCAAAAAAATTAACCCCTTTCGGTTTAGTCACTCTTGATAGTGCAACATACAGTTGACCATGACTGAAACCAGATTTTTTCAAGAAATGTGTAACGTGAGATAGAGACTGACCTTAACTTTTATTAATTGTCATTGCATATGACATAATGTAGTGAAGATTATCGTTGTTGAAACTTAAAAGGCAACTTAGAATACGATGGTGTTATGGTCATTCGTGAGATGAGTACTAATTCACCTACGTTGCTGTCTTAGAGAATTGTTGCCTCCAAAATATGATCAGCAAATTATGTAACAACTAATCTTGTTCCATTGCACAAACAAATTTAATGATCAATACTTCTCAAAAACATGATTGGAGTACCAACTTTCAATCGTAGCTCATGATTCGGTAACTCAGAACAGTTGATTGTGTATAAAAACTTGGGTGAGTGGACATCCTGCAAAATGTCAATGTTTGCATCAGATTTGCATATATCATAAACTCTGAAATTGCTACATAATACCTTGGATCTTCCTTTTTATCAGGAATCTCGATCAATACCCACTTAAATTAGGGTATTTATCTTTTTAGATAGAAATATAAGAACGTGGGCAAGAGGATGGCCTCGCTTCTTGAAATCCACATTGTAAATAAGTATATAAGATGAAAAGTTAGAAAAGAAACAACACATCAACAAACAATAAAGCGAAGGTGTATAGAAGTTTTAAATAAATAATTTTATTAAATGTATATTTTGATATGCTTACCAGAAACTATATTTTCAAATATTTGGTTATCACGTAAATCTCCAACTAATCCGTCCAACATCATTTTGAATATTCTTGAAACTATATCAGGACGATCTTCTCGCTTTAGATTACTGCTCTAGACAAACCGTATAATCTTTGCCATTTTGGATTGCACTTGAATGTTATGAATAAATCTGGATATCTAGCCCATCAACAAATCACTATAGCATCTTAGTAATTATGAATAATATATCGCGCACCACCGGTAAATGTGGATGGCAAGACAACTCTGTTACCCACGCTGCAACCATTTGTTTCATGTGTACTACTGCATCAGCAATTTTATTATACATCTCACACTGGAACTCTTTTTTATTTTTTTGACATACCATAATCTAGAAGATTCAATCATTGTATATCCACCAACTATGAACTGCTGTGTAAGCCTTTTACAAGAGAGGATCGTAGGTGATTCGGTTGTCCTTTCATGTAAATTGGTGCAAGAAGAACTCCCTCTGGCTCACATAATTCCTTCCATTTTCTATCGGTTTCTGATGGTTCGCAAAAGGTATATCTTGTCTATAATAATCATTGCCATGAGGAAATGTTGATAGTGTAAAGAAAGGTAAGACTGATGCAACTCATTGGTACATTCCAATTTGCCAGATTTTTTTTCTAATATAATATCCCTATAACCCATATGTTTTTCAAAATCACAAACAACTAAGATGTAAAGTTCATCGGCTTCGGGCAGATTATGCGTTTTAGCATATGTGCCTATTATACCAATAAGACGTAATTTTATTTCGACAGCACCATTTTTGGGAAACTTGTCTTTGAAATTTCTAAATGTCTTAATTAGAATATTTTCCCTATAAAACATGGATTTGAATTCAACTATAATCTCGATGGAGATAGTTATTTTCATTGCCTTTTCTACAAAAATGTAAATGATAAAATAGTAATAGTGTGAAAAAAATAATAAATTAATTCGAATAACCAATGATAATTCATGAAGTTGAAACTCATACATAACCGGATTAATTAGGTTTTGAACTTTGTTTAAAGTTGTTAAAATCTCGGTGTATAACCTTTTTTTAGAATAAACTCCCTATTAAATGATAGTTTGGCCGTGCAAATGGAATATCGGTGGCGAATTTCCAATGTTCATACTGGAATCAAATATTCCACCCATGGAAGTAAAAGAAAACAATAAAACATGTTCCTCAAAAAAATGTATTTTTATCACTAAAACCGAATGTTAGATCATATAAAATTTTTGGTGGCTTCTTCAAATGAGGCAACAAGATCTTTTCTTTATCCAAACATGTAGAGTGTGTCGGTACCGTAGTTTCAACACTTGGTTTCAATCTCTCGCCATACCAAATAAATTAAACAATGGCCACATATGAAAGTATGATCACCAACCCCATAAACTGTTCGATAATAAATTTATACAAATGACGGTGTCATTGAAATCAATAAAAGTTATAAATATTACACACACACACACACACACACACACACACACACATATATATATATATATATATATATATATATATATATATATATATATATATAATTACCATTTATATTTGAATTAAATAAAATATTTTAGTGTATTTGTTTAAGAGAAAGATTGGAAGTTACCATCACCAAGGAATTTATGTTTTTTGGGGTACCGTACACGTGAAGGTTTACAAAGTGTTGTAGTCACTTCATTCTCAACTACTTCAGTTATTGTTGCACTGCTAATTCTAGTAGATGATGCAGAACCTTTTGAATATCACAAATGTGTATTTACAAATAAAAATAATAATTAAACTAATTAATCATCCATTGAAAATATAGTATTGAATAAAATATAAATATTTTGAAGTTTACCCTTTTCACAAGTAGACTTCATAAATGGCCTTCCCACTTTTTGCGTGGGAGTATTTTCTGTTATAATATTAAAATATTAGTTAATAAAAAATATATATTATGTATTATTATATAAGTAATATGTAATGTTAAAAATATATTAAATAAGTATTACATATTCAAATTACTAATTATATAGCAATATTTAATTATATTGTATTGATAATATTATTTCAAAAGTTAAGGTTAACCTTAAAATTAAGTTAATTATTTTAAAAAAAGCATGGTGATATTAACTAAAATATAATGAAAATATATTGGGAGTTCAAGATTTGTGTAATATATCACATCTAATGGATAATAGTTTTATTTACTGAATTTATCCATCGTTAATTATAACTTTAACGTGTAAAAGAAGAAATAATTTAAACTGTTAGAGTTGGTATAAACATTCAACTTCTTACTGAAATATAAAATTAATATGTAAATGAATAAGTAATTTAAACTATCACTGTTATTAGAAATGTTCAAATTTTTTGGTGGACGTCCTCTTCTTGGTTTACGAGTAAGTTGATTATGTGTCAAATGAACTACAACGGATGCACTATTGTCCATTTCTATCGATATGGCTGAAAATTATCTACATTCAAAGTGAAATTTATAATCCACACTCGTATTCTTTTCATAAAATATTTTTACTACTAATTATATTTCAATAAGAAAATATGTCGAGTTATATTAATTTAAGATGTTTCCTAAAATTTATGAATTTAATTTATATAATTAAATCAATTATAATATTATGTTATATGAATTTTATCTCGTACAATTACTATTGGGTTGTATATAAGAAAATAATATTCAAATATTTTTAGGGTTGGATATAATAAAAGATTAGTCTTTATATTGGATATTATTATGTCAAAAATTATAGTAATCATCTCTCTAAATCAAATATATTTTGATTGATTAAAATATATCAAAATAATTGTTAGAGTAACCCAACCAACTCTCAAAATAACATTATTAAAAATAAATCTGAACAAATATTGTATAATAGAATTTGCTAAGGTACATAAGTAATTATTTTAATTTTTGAATGATAATTGTTAGAGTAAATAGAGACTTTCAAAACCCAAAAAAGAAAAAAAAATACATTCAAAAAGTTGGATTGTTCTTCGAGATTGTTAAAGCACAAACTTACATTCAAATTTTTAATTTTTATAAAATGACGCAGTATACTAAAATAATAGTTTGCAATAAAAACTAAAAATAAGCACAAAGTTATAATTTAAAACATATAAGATCATAAAAAGAATGACATAATGAAAGCATAAAGCAACATAATTGCAAGAGTCAAACTAAACGATTTAAGATTTTGTTATATAAATATGTGGATCTAACCTTTTTCATATATCATGATGATTAAACTTATTATTATATATTGTTATATATGGTTGATTTATATCATGATATATGGAAATATGAGACATATTATACATAGGGTGAAATATATTTTGATAATCCATACATTAGTAGATACACTATGTTGATTACCATATCATCTATTTTACCATAGTAAACGACATTAATTGAGTTGACTAATATAACCTGGCATATTAAAAAAAATATAATTTAATGTTTAATTAGTGTAATAATAGATGTTTCATGGTTACTCCAAAAATAAATTAACGACTATTGGATGTGAGACTCTTTTTTAATTTTACTGATCAAAGTAGGAACCAAACGAGAAGTCCAATTCCCTTAACGAAAAAAAATGTTTATTTATGTTTTCCTTACAATATTATTGTTCTAATAATTTGACAAAAACATATAATTTTCGAAGATACCGAGAGAGAGACCTATAATGATATATTCATCTGATGTTGACATCTCAAAAACCTAATGAAATGGTTTGAAAAGATACAAATCTAACGGAATGCATTGTCGGAGTAAGTGCTGACTGTAGTACGATTAAAGAAGTTGAAAGCATATTTTCCTGCACCAAACTTGAACATTGTTTTAATTTCTGAAACCATGATATTTGACAAAATATAAAGACCACCTACAACAAACATGGGTTTAAATTTCGCAATATAATTCTTGGGGACTATTGCGTTAATAACATCATCTTAAAAATTGCGAATGAGTTAAAATAGTAATTTAAATGTAAATATATGAAGAAACATAAACAGAATTAGGTACAATTGTCTTAAAGAGCAATCTTTGAAAACACGGTTGCAACTAAAAGGTTCAGTACTCTTGCCATATGCATTAACGTTATAAGCCCTCACAAGACGTAGTTGAGAGCCCGCTGCATTTTAGAGGGATTTAGATCTTTCACCAGTAAAAAGGTTTGTGCCATTGGAGAAGAAATATAACAAGTTGGGTAATTTACTTGTCAATTGATTGTATGAACTCTTTATTTGGTTTTTTCTCAACTGTGTGAAAATCAATATATATAGAGAGTTATTCCATAAATAAGATTTGTAATAATAAATAAATGAATGCGTTAATTAGTAGTACACAAAGTTTACTTTCCTTGTGAACTTCTTATCATCATTCCATAACATGTAAATCGTTGATTGTAATTTAAATTATTCAATTACATGTGTGTGTCGGATTTAATTAAAGTAAATTACTGATTTTAACTTAAATTATGACTGCTAATTTATTTAATTGTGGAATTTATCTAACTGACAACACGATGATGTTTGTTAGTGGTAAAAACACTAAGTTCAATTTCATAAGAGCCATTAAATGTTTAGATATGTTATACTTATGTTATAAAAGTAAATCAAGTCATTAATTGCACATTAAATTATGGTGAGACTAATTAGTTCTTTCTAAAAATCTAGTTAATTATGATGATGCTTATTGATTTGAACCTGAAATTTTTGTTGAAATTTTTTTGATGAATAATTTAATTGTGAAACTTCCAAATTCATTATTGGAAACAACAATTTTTTTTTTATAATATAATATTTTCCAACCAATGTAATTATTTGTCAATATATAATAAAATTATAGTCGTATTTGGTATAATTATAGTAGGACTTTTTTCATATTTTCCAACCAGTAATATTTCATATTTGGTATAATCATAGTACGACTTTTTCTCAATACCATACTTGGTGAAAACGTTTAAATCAAAAACAAAAATACCACGGTACTTTAACACGATCATCGGCAATATTATTATTCGAGTAGATAAATTTATCGAAACCATCAGTAAGATAACCGTTATCATCTTTACAGACCAGGTGTACCCATGACAGTTACGTAGTTGGACAAAAATATGCAGGTTGCTTTGAAAGTATGATGAGTAGTAATTTGGAATATACTGGAAAAAAAATGTAATAAATTGTATGATTATTAGGGGATCATTTTGAATTGAAGAATCCATGATGTGGATTTTTCTTTTTAAGTCTAACCAATTAAAGTAATAATTTAATTAAGAATGGAGAGAAACGATTAAAACCAAAGCACAAAAAAATTTTGTAAAAAAAAGGTAACTTTTATAGGCGAAAAACTAAGATTTTCACAACACTATTCACATTTTTTTATAATTCTTTTCTCTCTCTTACCAAACTCTCTCTTTATATATATATATAGAGATAGATAGATAATAATTATTAATGATCCTAGATTTTTCGAAAAAATGCATATTTCATGTCCATTGTAATCATAATGTGTCACGCCCCATTTTCGAAAAGTGTAAAATTGAATTCGTTATAAATAAAACTTCCAAAATCAAGGGCGTGAGTTTTCAATAAATCACAATCACAATAAATTTGAGCGGAAGCGTGAATAAAATTTAAACATTTATTTGAAAATAGGAGATTCACTTATGGAATCAAAATAGTAGTACTCGACTATTCAAGGAGTTTTAAATAGAAACACAAGTCTCAATATTTATTTGTAATTTGACATAAAACTAAGATACCAATTCATAGAAATGAAAATGAAATAGCATTGAAAATAGCATCTTCGCATGCACCGCCTCGTACCACATCCAACTCCTCAACCTGAAAAGTTTGATAAAGATGGGTGTGAGCTTTCAACTCGCTAAGTGGGGATTTGTTTGTCAACATTAAACACAAGTCATACAAACCATAAATGGATAGCTACAACACACTATCATTGTTTTAGCTCGAAAGCTACTATGGATTGTTGCATTGAGACATAGATAATTCATATAATTGCATTTAACATAGACAAACATAGTTTTGAAAAGGTTTAGAATCACCTACCTTTAAATGCGTTTCGTGGAAAATTGAATGTAGATGCTCGTGCTTGAAAATCCTAGTTTCGAGAACCCTCGTTTCCTACATTGAATATGATAGCTTAACTTAGAACTTGGATTTAAAAATTAATTTGGAATATTTGAAAAGATAAAGAATTCGTAACCTTGATTCGAACGCCCGATCATGGAATTTAAATAAAATGGTAGAGTTTGGGGGTTCAATTGAACATTGTTACAACTTCTGGAATTAAATTGAAAGGGGCTAAGGGTCTGAGGGTTCAATTGAAGTGGTTTAGAAAGTTTGGGGGCTAAATTGCAACTTTCTGGAAAATTGGATTAAATTGGGTCTCAGCCCTAAAATCCCTAAACCCGCTTCCCGTTTCTTTTCCTTCTTTCATTTCCTTTCCAACTTCTGAACTCGTCCGCCCCCAATCCATCCGGCCCGTCTCCTTCCAAAAAAATTTGAATCGGCCCTCCACCTCCTTCCTCTCTGAAACTGGACTTCGGTGAAAGGTCGTCCGCAAGGCGTCGGCGTGGGAGCAGCAACTGCCGAGGGCAGGCGACGGCGGATCGGCTGGGTAATCGGCGCCGGAGACTACGGGGATGGCTGACTCAAGCCGTGGGCGGCGGAGGCGATGACCGGTGTGGTGAGGCGACTGGTGTCCTCGTGTGGCCGCTCGGTGGTTTTGGTGGTCCGACATCAAGGGGCCTTGGAAGCGGAAATTCTTCTCCTCCAACCCTTCTTCTTTGATTGACCACGACGGTGTGAATGCCTCCCGGCGACGGCGACTGCGACCCGTAGCGGCTCCAAGCGGCGGCGACGCTCCAATCGGTGGGCGATTGCGTGGGTTTGGCGATTGAAATCGTCCGGCGCACTCTCCTTCGGCAGTCGGCGGATGCAAACCCAAAGCAGCGGCGGGGCCCGGGGCTGCGGATGGACGGCAGTGGCGAAGGGGACCTGATTCGGGCCGTCGAGGCTTAGCAGTGGCGATGGGGCTGTGTTGGTGGTGGTTGATGGTTGTCTGCCGGTTTGGTTCGGGGGATTTGATGGCTGCGGTAGTGTTGAACGCGACTATGGGGGCAGACGACGGCAAAACGGCGACGGGCTCCAACGGCTGGACTCGATGGCCGGCGTTGGTGAGAGCACAACGGCAGCGTTTGGTTCAGCCGGTTCACGTGGAGTCGTTGGGGTGGCAACTCGGCTGGTGGTTGGGTTTAGGCTGATGGATCCGTCGTGGTGGTGGCTGGTGGCGATCTCGTGGTGACGACAGCATTTGACCGGGCTTTGTTGGGTTGGGTTATAGTTTTAATTAATGAGTTGGGTTTGTGGCTTTGGAAAAATTGACAGTCGTTTTTGAGAAACGATGGTTTTGGTTTGAGAAAATTGATGATGGATTGTTGTTCTTTGAAAATCTTAGAAAACCAAGATTGATCGTGTTACTGTTGCTTGCGGCCGTATGAAAAAAAAGATTGAAGATGGCTTGAATTTGTTTATAAACCATGAATAGGATTTAATTTTGGAAAGTTAGGGTAGAGGTTTAGTGGACTCGATTTGTCGTTGGGCTCGTTTTTAAAGTTCGAAAAGAGTCGACCCAATAACGACTTAAGTTTTAAATCCAATAATTTCGTGAACGACCCAATAGTATTTTAAATTATTAAAATAACTATAATATAAATAAATCATAATAATTTTAGAAATTGAAATTATTTTAAAACTAAAATCTATTAATTTGATTATAACAAGATTTTAAAATAATTTGAGATCATTTACATAGATACAACTACAATATAATAGTCTTTAAAATATAATTAACAATCGCACTAGAAATTCTATTATATAGAAATTCTTAAATCAATTAAATAAATCATAGTGATTTTTAGAAGTCGAAATATATATATATATATATATAAAATTTATTTGGTAACCGAATTATTAATTCGATTAAATAGAATTCTATGGGTTTTGAATTTGGGCTTTGGTAAAAATAAAAATAAAAGTAATAATGTTTAAATTTGGCTTTTTGGTAAAAATAAAATAAAATAAAAATAATGTAATTGGATTTGAATAAAAGGCTTATTGGACTTGAAACAATAGAATTTAAATATAAAAAAAATATTGGGCCTAATATTATAAGGAAATAAAAACTTGGGCGTTACATAATGGTATGACGTGAAATGACATTATGTTAATCATGCGTGTGCTTTGAGACATTAACTTGTAGCTACACGTTCGACTCCATTAGACAAATAAATATGAGCAATGCATAAAAATGATACACAGTAAAGTTATTATCCGTTAGAGTAGTTAGTATCACAAAATAAGAAAAAAGATAAAAAAAAATCCAACTAATCAATTTGTAAAAAAAAACATGAACAAAGAAACATGAATACAATTCATATGTCATACTTTTGATAATGGGGGATCTATGATGTGAAGTTTGTTTTATCAAATTTTGAGATTTATAGTAGAAGCATATATTATTCTATCAAATAGAGGATGTTATTATGTCAAAAATCAAAGAATTGGTTTGCATTGATTTAAACTACCAAATTGAGACTATTATTACAAAAGTCAAATCTCATTGCATTCAATACATTAAAACATGTATTAATTATTGGACTATAGATGTACAATATAAAACAACAACAATAATAATAATAATGATTTTATTATTATTATAATTACCAACTAATTTGGATTTTTTTTTAAGTATGTTTTTATCATAGGTTAGATACGACAATAATATAGGATGAAATACTTGGTCAAATTTGATTTTATTTTATATATTAATTGTTGGAGTATATTAAATTTTTTTATATATATAATAGATACCAAATTGAATTTTGACTATTGTTACCAAATGTCAGTAGATGGAATATATAACAAATCAAAAATGAAGAAATTAATTTGTAATGAATTGTGTCTACCAAATTAAGAATATTATTACAAAAAAATACAGTATTTTATCATAGGCAATGTTACCAAAAGTATACATCCACAATTGAAGCAATAAATTAATGGAAAAAAATACGTTACCAAATATATAGATGATTCAGACTTTTCGTACCTACTTTTATAAATATGTTTGTCAAACGTTGAAAGTCCGCTTGCAAGAGTACGAGGACACTTGTAGGTTGGTAAGCTGACTCGAGTCGAATCTCATGGAACAAACAATCGAATCTCGGATGTTTGTTTAATCACAAAGTCACACATGAACATGTATAATTGGGGGTTGTTTGTTTTTGTTTTTATTTTTGTTTTTGTTTTTATAAACTAAGGATTGAAAAGCAAGCAGCAAATATTTGAAACTAATTATCTTGAACTAATTAACCAACTAGAACTTAAGAGCTTGATTTCCTAAGAACTATGAACTAGGGTTTGAAAATTTAAAAAAAAAACAATTAAAGATTAAAAGCATAAATAAATTATCAAATAATCACCAAGCATAAATGAAAGAAACGAATTTGAAAGTTGAAAGATTACGAACTATATTATCCAAGAAATCCAAAGTATCAAGTATGAAATTACTCAAGATCCAAAATAAGAACAATTTATCTAAAAGCATAAATTTACGGAAAACTAAACTAGAAATAGAGTACTTATTGGAACAAGAGAAAACAGTAAATCTCCAGCTGTTCCGGAGAAAATAACGATGATCTCAAGCGAAGAATGAATCACGAACGAATGAATGGAGTTTTAGCACTTGTAATCTCGAATCTTCAATCTTGATCTTGTATCTACGTAAAGGGTGGTGGAAACGGACTCTCTCTGCGTCTTGGAACCCTAGGAAAGTGTTAAAGTGTACCCAAGACGGATTTTAGAAGGGTATTTATAGTTTTCTCAAGACTTGGAGCACAAGTTTCCTTATTAATTCCCGATCTGGGACGTTAACGGTTAACTTAGTTTAAGGTAACCGTTAAGTTCTGTCGTTAAACTCTTTGTTGACCCCTAACGTTTGAAGTAACGGTGCAGATAGCGGCACAGTGGCCGCTAGGGTTTAGCGGTTAGCGCAACCGTTAACCTTATCGTTAACTTGTAAAGATTGCTACTTCTTTGCCGATTAGTTCGTTTTCGTCTCTTCGTTTCAATTCTCCAGCACGAGCTTCCTTGGCTACATAGATACATGGATAAAAATAGAGAATAATCACCCATTTGCATAAATTATGATCAAAACATAGTAAAATAAGCTGGAGATACAAAAGTACAAAAATATGCTTAATCTATCCAACTTATACTAAAACTAATACCAAAAACTAACTAAAATACTAATAAAAATCAAGACAATCTCAAGTTAATCAATAGCCACAATTAAAGTAATAAGTTAATAAAAAATGGAGAGAAACAATTAAAACCAAAGCATAAAAAATAAACGAAAATTGTAAAAAGAAAAAGGTAACTTTCATCGGCGGGAAAACTAAGATTTTTCACAACATTATTCACATTTTTTTCTAATCTTTTCTCTCTCCTGCCAATCCTATATATATATATAGGATTGGGTTCAAATGAGAACCCTGTCATTATATGTGAACCTAGGGACTAATCCTGGCCTTAGATCTAATATTGCACAGTGAAATTATATTTCCAGGTTCATTGTGCTTTTTACACAGTACTGTAGTGCTAAAATCAGTCCAGATTTTTTAATTTAATTATATATAAACGTCGTTATATGTCCAAAATACCATTTTTAATTAATTAATGCATTTTTTTTACATGCTACATGTCATATCTCAACCATCAAGATTATCCAATCTAATGGTCAAGACGAGTCCCTAGGTTCACATATAATGACGGGTTCTCATTTGAACCCAACCC
>BMAC01000177.1:40110-51668 GCA_014905375.1 Phtheirospermum japonicum
GGTTTAGCGGTTAGCGCCAAACCGTTAACCTTATCGTTAAACTTGTAAAGATTGCTACTTCTTTGCCGATTAGTTCGTTTTCGTCTCTTCGTTTCAATTCTCCAGCACGAGCTTCCTTGGCTACATAGATACATGGATAAAAATAGAGAATAATCACCCATTTGCCATAAATTATGATCAAAACATAGTAAAATAAGCTGGAGATACAAAAAGTACAAAATATGCTTAATCTATCCAACTTATACTAAAACTAATACCAAAAACTAACTAAAATACTAATAAAAATCAAGGACAATCTCAAGTTAATCAATAGCCCACAATTAAAGTAATAAGTTAATAAAAAATGGAGAGAAACAATTAAAACCAAAGCATAAAAAATAAACGAAAATTGTAAAAAAAAAAGGTAACTTTCATCGGCGGGAAAAACTAAGATTTTTCACAACATTATTCACATTTTTTCTAATCTTTTCTCTCTCCTGCCAATCCCTATATATATATATAGGATTGGGTTCAAATGAGAACCCTGTCATTATATGTGAACCTAGGGACTAATCCTGGCCTTAGATCTAATATTGCACAGTGCAATTATATGTCCAGGTTCATTGTGCTTTTTACACAGTACTGTAGTGCTAAAATCAGTCCAGTTTTTTTTAATTTAATTATATATATATATATATATATATATATATATATATATATATATATATATATATATATATTACGTTTTAAAAACATGCAATATGTATCTTAAATTGTAGATCTTGAGAATGTGATTAATTTGATATATATTTCATTCAAAACGAATAAATTTTGAAAAAGTTTATGGTTTGTTGAAAATTTGAGTTTCATTTCAAATTTTTGAATTTGCAGTTTATAGACGAAATTTGCGATATATATAGGGTTGGGTTCAAATGAGAACCCGTCATTATATGTGAACCTAGGGACTCGTCTTGACCATTAGATTGGATAATCTTGATGGTTGAGATCATGACATGTAAAAAAAATGCATTAATTAATTAAAAATAGTATTTTGGACATATATCAACATTTACAAAGAGCACTACATTGTTCATTGAGAAAGCACAATAGATTAAGAAAAAAAAACACTACGATTGTATACAAAAAGCATCGCAAATTTCGTCTATAAACTGCAAATTCAAAAATTTGAAATGAAACTCAAATTTTCAACAAACCATAACTTTTTCAAATTTTATTCGTTTTGAATGAAATATATATCAAATTAATCACATTCTCAAGATCTACAATTTAAGATACATATTGCATGTTTTAAAACGTAATATATATATATATATATATATATATATATATATATATATATATATATATATATATATATAATTAAATTAAAAAAACTGGACTGATTTTAGCACTACAGTACTGTGTAAAAAGCACAATGAACCTGGAAATATAATTTCACTGTGCAATATTAGATCTAAGGCCAGGATTAGTCCCTAGGTTCACATATAATGACAGGGTTCTCATTTGAACCCAATCCTATATATATATATAGGATTAGGTTCAAATAGAACCCACGTCAATATATGCGAACCTAGGGACCAATCCTGACCATTGATCTAATAATATGTGTGGACCAGGTTTTTTCTATTTTTTAAAATTCGTTAAATTTATATATATGGAAGGAAAAGGGTGTTTATGTAATTTTACATAAACACCCTAAACCAAATTTAATCCACCATCTTATATATATATATATATATATATATATATATATATATACACATATACATAAAAAATAAACGAAAATTGTAAAAAGAAAAAGGTAACTTTCATAGGCGGGAAAACTAAGATTTTTCACAACATTATTCACATTTTTTTCTAATCTTTTCTCTCTCCTGCCAAACTCTCTCTCTTTATATATATATATATATATATATATATTCTTATATATTAATGCAAAATCCTCCTAACCTATGTGTCAACTTCGTATGCTTCGTTTGGCAAATAAAAAATCCCGGTGCTTTGTTTGCTTGTGTGTCATCCAAGTCTAATATTTACCTAATTTAATACTTTTCTTTTTATTGTATCTTACCTAATTTAATTTTTTATTATATTTTTTCTTATTCAATACTTTCCTTTGATTCTTCTAATATAAAAATAGAAATAAGTCATATATAATTAGTAGATAATATCTAAATTAGTTATTTTGATTAAAATAAAAACTACATATGAAATAATTTTAATTAAAAAACTTTATTATGAAAATAATTAAATAAACTTTATTGATAATATAATTTAAAATATATTTATTTTTAGAGTATCAAATATTATATATAGGTAAAATATGAGTTATCTACAATAATATAAGTATGTAGCTAAATATTAGTAATGTATTCAATCTAAACATAAAAATATTTACTTATATACTAATAATTAATAAATATTTATTAGACACCAGTATAATACGACACGGGTTGAGAGTATGATACTTTTGAATATCTCAAAGTATGTAACTAATAATTATTAACGAATTTATTCTAAACATTAATATATAAAATGATTTAATAATAATAATAATTTAATTATTTTTAAATTTAAAATCTTATAATTTTCACAAATATTTTTTAGATTTAGTTTTTTTATAAATCCCGCGGGTGTTAAACTAGTGTGTATATATATATATACACACACTAGTTTAACACCCGCGGGATTTATAAAAAAATTAAATATAAAAAATATTTGTGAAAATTACAAAGTACAAAGTTTTAAATTTAAAATAAAATATAGAAAGGATGTGTTCTTCATCCGTGCCCTATTCAATTTATTAATTATTATAATTATGAATTAATATTATATTTTAAAGTTCAGTTTAAATTCGTTAATAATTATATTTACATACTTATAAAAATCCAAAAGATGTCACAATTTCAAACTGTTTCTAATCTATATTAATTAATTATTATTATATCATTTTATTTTTTATATTTAGATTGCATTCATTACTAATATTTAGTTATACACTCCAATTATTGCAAATATATCATAATTTACCTATATAAAATATTTAAAATTTCAAAAATCAGTTATTTCAACTTTTATTATAAATACTATTTATTTATTTATTTTCATAAATAAGATTTTTTTTGTAATTAAAATTATTTCATATGTAATTTATCTTTTAATTAAAATAATTAATTTAGATTTTCTTCCTAATTATATATGACTTATATATTTTTATATTAGGAGTATAAAAGAAAAATATTGAATTGGACAAAATATAATAAAAGAAAACTATTAAGTTTGGCTAAATATAATAAAAATAAAATATTAAGTTAGGAAAGACACAATAGATGGAAATATTAAATTAGGTATATATTAGGCTCAGATGACACATAAACAACCAAAGCACCAAATTTTTTTATTATACAAGCGAAGCATACGAAGCAGACACATAGATTATGAGGATTTTGCACTAATATATTCTTGTTTAACACCTGTGTATTACACGGGACTTATCAAAAGATAAATATAAAAAATTGTGATAATTACTGAATTTGAAATCTAAAATAAAAAGTTAAAATAATGTATTCTCAACCCGTGCATTGTACATGTCTAATATATTTATTGATTATTATAATTATTAAATAATTTTGTATTTGATGTTTAAATTAAATCCATTAATAATCTTAGTTACATACTTACAAAAATCTAAAAGGCGTCACATTCTAAACACGTGTCTAATATCTATTTTATTAATTATTATTATTATTATTAAATCATTTTTATATTAATATTTTGAATAAATTCGTTAATAATTATTAGTTACATACTTTGAAATATTCAAAAGATGTCACACTCTCAAGTCGTGTCGTATTGTACTGATGCTTAATCAATGTTTATTAATTATTAGTATATAATTTAATATTTTTATGTTTATATTGAATACATTACTAATATTTAGTTTACATACTCATATTATTGTAAATAACTCATATTTTACCTATATAGAATATTTGAAACTCCAAAAATAAAATTATTTTAAATTCTATTATCAGTAAAACTTATTTAATTATTTTTCATAATAAAGCTTTTTTCTAATTAAAATTATTTCATATGTAGTTTGTCTTTTAATTAAAATAACTAATTTAGATCTTATCTACTAATTATATATGACTTATTTATATTTTTATATTAGTAGAATCAAAGGAAAGTATTGAATAAGAAAAAATATAATAAAAAATTAAATTAGGTAAGATACAATAAAAAGAAAAGTATCAACCCAATATGTTAATTCGGTTGACCTTGCTTAGGTGTCAACTATATTCAACCAAATGACATGTGTCATATTGTTGTTTAGTGAATTTCTGATGTGGCAACCCCACATTTTTTTGAATAAAATCCTTCCTTTCATAGAATTTTTCCAGGATATAAAATAGCACTTTTTTATTTCATTTTTTATTTGTTTTGTTTTGCTATATTTGCTTCTCTCTCTCTCTCTCTCTCTCTCCAAAACAGCTTCCACTAGTTTTTTCCCCCTATCTTTTCATTAGCCTTTTTTTTTGTATAATTGGTTCATTGATTCTCTCCAAAACCTAATACTGCCGTTTAGAAAAATTCTTCCAGATTTCAACACAATTAAACGACTATTAATCTGAGATGTTGTTACCAACTTTTTTTAAAGTTGTGATTTTTCCGATTAATCAATCCATGGTTAATTTTCCGATTTCTTTTGTTCATTTTGCTAGTTTATTTGTTCATGTTGCAACCCTTTTTCTTCTGTTGTTGTTGTTATTTTTTTAAATCTTAGCGATTTGTTTCCGTTGCAACCCAGATCTGTTGAATTGCGATCCAGATCTGGGTATTTTAAACCGAAGATCTGTTTGGATAATATGCGGCATACCATATTTTAACCCGCATCCAGATCTGTTGAATTGCGATCTAGAAAAATTGAAAACCGAAATATGGTATGCCGCATTATTTTAACCAAAATAGAGAAATGGTCTGTGGGCAATGGTTAACGTTTTTAGGTGATTTTCCAGCTTCACTGGGTATGTCGCATTGATTCTTTTCTCCTTTTCTTCTTTTTTTAATAATCGAAATATGGATGCGGGTTATAGACGAAATAGTTAATGTTTATAAGTGTTTTTTCCCCCATATTTTATTGATTAATTGCTTCCCTGGGTCAGATTTATTTCAGTGATTCTGTCATTTTTCATTATATTCTCTTTTTTATTCTTTTTAAAAATAATAATCATAATTAAAGAAATTGCTGAGGAAATATAACTGACACTCGTGTTCATTATTTGTAATCAAATGCAAATATCCGGCATTAGAATAACCACTGGATTGTTGATATATAGCAGGAATCTGACAGAGTCTACCTTAAAAATAATTGTCGAGATTTTAAATCTTTCCTCCATCTCAAGTTAGAAACAAAACTCAAATTTAAACTTCTCCAGTTACGAGGAATTATTTTTGAGATTCATTTGGTTTAATTGTTTTAGAGATTCATTTGGTTCTTTGTACAATTAATAATAATATCATCAACTTCTTTGAATTCTTACAACGAACAATAGATTCGTCTAATTTTCATATCAAATTAATTTTTCTGTTTAATATTTTTCAAAGTGATACACAAATATTTGAATAATTATTATTAGTGTACTTACAACATTATTATTTACGGCAATAGTTGATTAATTATCAAAAGTAAATAAAAAATAATAAACATGTTAAAAAAATTATGTACGTATAATTAGGCTAAAATTTTCAACAAGCTCAGCAAATCTTGCCCATTGTTATAATTCTATTGTTATTCATATAGTGGTAAGACTTCATGATTAAGCTAAAATTACTCAAATCAATGATCATTGTCAAAAAAAATTATAAATTAATACGAAACTGCAATTAGTTAGAAATCTAATTCTCATTGCACATTGTCTAAAATCATTAAAAAAATGTAACCACTAAATCTAACTAATCATTTAATATTTATGGAAAGCAATTAATTAAATTCTACAACATTTTTTTTAATCACATGATTAACAAAAAAAAATAAGGAAATCAATGATCATTGTCAAAAATCTTTGTAATTTAATGCAAAACTGAAATTAGATTAAATAAAAATGTCATTGCACATTGTCTAAAATCATTACATAAATGTAGCCAGGAAATGGAATTAATTGTTTAATATTTAAGGAAAGCAATTAATTAAATTTTATAACATTTTTGTTAATCACCTAATATATAGTCAACTTTTCCTTTTATGTTTTTTTTGTTATTTACATCTTAAATTAACACTACCATTATTAATATTAAACATGCCATTAATCTAATAAATATGTATACCATATATAACGACTAATTCGCTTTATCATAATGTCATATAGTAGTTATGGTAAAAATTGATCTAAAGAATTGAGAATATAATCGAATTCATTCTATAGCAGGAATACCATAATATAATCTTATGATCATATAGCATAAATATCATAATATAATCTTATGATCATATATATTCTTACAAAACTAATTTAAATACATTAGTATAAAAATCGTAATATTATCTTATTATGGTAATATTGTCACATATAGCCATCAACAACGGATTGTAATAATCATATCGAACAAGATAAAGAGACAAGAATGTAATTGAATTAATCCTCTAAATTCGATTAATTTTGGTTATGGTTACAAAGTAATTATGGAATATATTAATACGACCATGCAATCAGTCTTACAATTTTTATCTTGATTAGAATTGATTGTAGATCTTAATCAAGATTCATTATTCTATTTGGTAATTCAATCTTATTATATTAGCATGTTGGTATATTTGTTTTTTTATCATATTGATGACAAAAAATTGCATTTGCAATGTTTAGATTTCATTAATTACAATATCCATCATTAATTAAAATAAATATTCCACATTCTATATACAGTTTTTGGTTCATTTCAAAACCGTTTTTGAAATCAATTATGGTTGTCATTATTATCATATTCCCGTGATTTGATATCATTAATTACAATAGACATAAATGAATTCGATTAATTATTCCACATTCATTATGCCTTCTTTTTCATGTTGTATTTTGATTAAAAGATTTAATCGATTTTACAAATATATTATATGGTATTCTACATTGTGATTTTGACTCAGTTGAACAGAATCATTTACCGATGGAAATGAATAAGACTTTTACTTATTATTGCTATGTATTTCCATGTATTTATATTACTTAAGAATTTAATCTCTGTATAAATAATGTATAATCACTTTTTGCTACATATATAAAAAATTATTTCCGTAATGAAAAGATAATATTTTTGTTTAGGTGAACTTGCGTCCACTTCAAAACGACAATGTCGATTTGGGAAAAAAAAGTTAATACGGTCTACAATGAGTTTTTCAAAATTTAAGTGAACAATATCTCTTGTTTTGGTTGTATTAATAATTCAATTTTTGAAGTTGACAAATTATTTCTCAACATTCGGGTTATTAATAATATAGTCTATAAGGTATTTTTTTGAAATTTAAAGTGAAGATTTTTTTTTCTTTACTTTTTATTTAATATTTACTTTATGAACTTAACAATTTTTTATAATAAAGATTACGTTTTTATACTTTTCTTAGCAATGCCCGCGTAAACGCGGGTTACCGAACTAGTTATATTAGGTAAATATTAGGCTCAGATGACACATAAGTCAACGAAGCACTATAATTTTTTATTTGTCAAACAAAGCATACGAAGCAGACACATAAGTTATGAGGATTTTGTATTAATATATATGGGTGATATATATATTTTTGAACTAGATAAATGATTATTGAATACGTTTTTGTTCTCATTCTTTTTTTACTCCACTTAACTTTATTTTTTATGTGGAACAAAGAGACCAACGTAACAATAATATTTCTTTCTAAATTATTATTTTCATAATATTTGACGATGAATAAATATATTTAAATTTATGACGTATCATAAGTATTTATAATTTTTAAATATGATATTCGAATATAAATGATATAAATTCCTTTTTTTTTATAAGATAAAAATTTTATTTTATTTTTCTTATGTTTGGGCCAGCAATATGGGTTTGGTGGTTATTAATATTGTGATTGTGTTAGTAAAGATATAAATTAATTCATAAGAGTAGAAATTAGTTATGGTAAGTTCTAATTAGAGTATAAACTTTATTAGTGTTAAGATTGTGTATATTATGATAATAGTTATTAATGAGGGTAGAAATATATATATATATATATATATATATATATATATATATATATATATATATATATATATATATATATATATATATATAGAGAGAGAGAGAGAGAGATAGAGATAGATATGGAGTTGGGTTCAAATAGAACCCAGTCAATATATGCGAACCTAGGGTCCAATCCAGGCCCTAGATTTTTTCGATCCAACGGGCATCTTTAATCCAAATATTGTGTTTTAATTATGGAAATTATTTTTTCACACGCTGGTCAACTTTTCTGTAGGGGCCAATTAGTCCAAATGAAAAAACCTTTCAAATCCCGCCCTTTATTCTCTTGCGTGATCATTGCACCGTGAAAATAGAAAAATATCCTTCCTCCTTAACACAATATACATGCAAATATAGTTCTCCGGGAAGTGTGAAAGACATAAGAACTCACTGCGAGCAATCACCCCAGACGTCTTTTCTGAAATTTTCTTCTGCGTTTCTTGAAACAGAAAGCTGCTTTTTTTTTATGGGGAACAACGGACGGCCAGCGAAAGGCACTCGGCGGACGGCACCCGACGCCGGATCAGGTATTTTTTTCCACCGATAAAAATGGAGGAGATTTGCTGGTAACCCTAATTTCTGAATTCAGTTTTTTAAAAATCGCCCACAGTTTGATAAGTGGCTTTTATTGTTCTGAAAGCACTACGAATTGATGTGTGTCTTTCACACCAATTGAGATTCGCCACGTTGTCAACGTCTTCTAGGTAGTCCATTATTTGCGGAAGCACGTAGCCATTGTGTGCAGCCTCGATAAGACAAGACGTAACTAGTACTAGGAAATGGCGTTTGAACCATACACCACCCTCGGTCTCATCAAGCATCTTCTGTGCAACTTCTTTCGGCAGGATCTTATCCTTTTTTTTTTGTAAAGTATCCAGCCCACGTATCCAACAAAGCCGATTGTTCGTGCCTTGGTTTCTTTTGGATACTTATTTCCCCCCTCGGCAGGCCAAGCGTCACATGAACATCCATAGGATCAACATGGATCGTCTTCCCCTTCTGTAAACTAAGCTCACAACTTCGCGGATCGAAGCTATCCAGAACCCAATAACACATTTTCGAGGCAATGCAGTAATATTTAGTTGCAACAGGCCACCGAACCCCATCATCTTCACCGCTGCTTTTTGTTGTGAGTTCAGCTGCTTAATGGCATTCACCAAAATTCTGGGAGAAGTTCTTGTTTTGAGTAATGGATAGTCCATGGCAATCACTTCGTTATCTGCGTTCATCTTCTCCATCAACTACTTCGACATCCAACTCACTAGCTCCATTCCTATTATTGTCTACGCAATCCACATCATCGTCATCTCGGTTATCACCATCGGATTCAGCAGGTACATATGGCAAAACTGACACACGGCCGGTTGGTACCCTGGATGCTTCAACTTGGACAGGGTTGGAAGCAAACAGTTCACCCGTCATAGGTAAGCGCTGGTTCGATTGACGGACAATAATCCGGATCGGGGCCGATTCAGCTGCAATGTTCACCGATGAAAACCCCGCCTCGAACGCTGCACTATACGCTGTATTATTGCCATTATTCTTTATTGGGTTCACAAAATCATCCAGTCCTCTGTTCTCTTTTGAAACTTTGCGCTTCTTTTGTTCAACCCCCTTATCTGCAAAATTTTACCCAAATTATTCATTTTAAAAAAAGCAATTTCACCCAAATTAACAAACCTACTAAATATAAGACTCAATTTCTGGATTCCATATACAGAACTACAGAATTATACATATATTCTATGAGGTATATACACAAATAATTAATACACATACACATTCCATAAAAGCACAACAACTTGCCTGTAAACATTAATACACATATACATTCGATATACGCCTACACAGACACTCACAAACACATTAATTTTAAAAACACAATTTCAAAAGCAATGACCACACAAAATCAAAAAAGCACCATAAGTCATTATTCAAAACACCACAACATATAAACCCTTCCGGTTATCCACAAAGCATAGCAACAAATTATATGAAGCACAATTAGATTAGGGCTGTAAACGAGTCGAGTCGAGCTCGAGTTGGGATGTTCTTGAGCTCGAACTCGAAAAAAATATAAAAGCTCGACTCGAGCTCGAGCTCGACCGAGCTCAATAAAATAGGCTCGAGCTCGAGCTCGGTAATTTTAGCCAAGCTCAAGCTCGACTCACGAGCTTGAAACTCGCGAGCATGGCTTGAGCTCGTGAGCCGAGCTCGAGTGAATTTAAGTAATTAGAAAATAATTTTAATAACATAAATAATACATATAATATAATATATATATATATATATATATATATATATATATATATATATATATATATATATTTGGCTCGATAGGCTCGACGAGCTATCGAGCCTGTATTAAATGGGCTCGAATTAGGCTCAACATACAATCGAGTCGAACTCGAGCCGGCTCGAGCTCGGTCAACATCGAACTCGAGTCGATTTTTGACCGAGTTGCTCGCGAACGGATCGACTCGTTTACAACCCTAAATTAGATATTATTAAAAGACACCAACATTTAAAAAGCATCAACATATATACTAAAAGCAGTGTACGCATATCATTATTTATTTTCAGAATAGATGAGTACACTGGAAATGTATTACAAAAAAGGTACTTTTTGGATAAATGCATTGTGAAAGCACTTATAAGTCAAAGCATTAAAAAAATCAAAAGCACTTATAATGTATATTAAAAGCATAATAGATATATAAACCATCCTCATTCGTCATACAAAGCACTACAACAAACAAATCCTTCACGATCAGCCACAAAAGCACTGCAACAACTGATCTTACGCACAATCAACTCTAAGTCAAAACACAACAAAAATCAAAAAGCACTTACAATATATAATGAAAAGCACTGTAGACATATAATTTTTTTATTTTATGCAGTGGCTTGGAACATTTAAACATATCCCAAAAAAACTTAATCTTTTTGGCTAATTGCGATGTGAAAATACATTCAGATACCATTCGAAACAAAATAACAAAAATTCATAATCATCACAAATCACTTCCACTTATTTTCTGGCGAACTCTGAATTATAATTCGACCCATCAAAAATATATAAAAGCACCTACAGAACCGACTAAAAAGCAGTTGTTTAATATATAATAAAAAGCATCACACAGATGGTCTTCGAGTTGAAACGGAATTCATAAAAAAATACTTTCATGGAACGGGATTTCACATAAAATCTCTTTATTCAAATCATTGTGGGCAAACCCTATTTTTTGGGGCGAACATGTTAGCAAAAAAAAAAAAGGAATAGAGCTTCGCCATCAAAATCG